>PVJL010008616.1:0-65072 GCA_004026885.1 Lyroderma lyra
GAAAGAGAAGTCACATTAGGTGGTGAACTTATTATACATCAAGTTGACAATGCACTGTAGAATTGTATGCCTGAAACCTATGTAATCCTTGCTAACAGATGTCACCCCAATAAGTCTAACAATAAAAATAAATTAAAAAAAAATAAATGAACACAGCAAGTGAGATGCACTTTTCTTTTCTAAATGGGAAAAGGGTTAAACATGTATAATTTACATTACACTTTACATCATCTCATTTTATTCCAACATCACCCTCATCATTTTCATTTTACAGATGAGGAATTTGAGTCTCAGAGATGCTATGAGATAAAGGTCTCAAAATTATTAAGAGGTGTACATGGGCTTCAAACCCACTTGGGAGTCGTTCTAATCCTATGAATGTTCTCTGCACTGTGACTATTCCCTGGGCTACTTATCCAGAATACCTAGTAACTGGCTTTTCTGGATTTCTCCCATTAACAAAGCTTAAGTATTTCATTTTCCAAATAACACATTTTTTTTACCCTCTTACCACTCGATCTAACCTCAGCATCTTTTTGTTAATATTCTTTTGCCTATTCCATTATATAGATTAAGGAACTATAAACATAAATAAATAAATAAATAAATAAATAAATAAATAAATAAAACTAATATATACTGTCAGTAGAGAGAAGTGTTATCAAGAAAATGTAAGCAAGATATCCAGTCAAGGTGGAAGGAAGAGTAAGTAAATACTGTGTGCACTTCCTCTCACAACCACTTCAAAATCCCAACTAAACAATAGAAAACCATCATTGAGAATCACCTGAAGTCTAGCTGAATAGAAGTACTGCAACTAAAGGCATACAGAAAAAGCCATCTAGAGTATGGTAGGATGGATAGAGATGCGGTATGAGCTGGTCCCATACCTATGTTTGGTGGTTAAAATTTGGGAAAGATATGTTGGCTACAGAGGTGCCTAGGAATAGCAAGGGGTCCAAACCCCACATCAAATTCCCCATCCCAGGGTTACAAGGCTGGAAAGCAAAGTCCCCACAACTTCTGGCTATGAAAAACAAAGGAGATCGCAGCTGAGTGAAATAATGGGCTGCAGGAGTCCCAGGCATCACTCTTAAAGGGTCCGTGTCCAAATTTACTTGCTGACAGACTCGCTGTGATCTCCAGAGCTGAAGCAGCAGCTCAAAAGACACCAGGGACATAGGAGGAGGAACTGGTTTAAGATAAGAGCTGGAGGGGCAGCTTTATCCCAGACAGAAGTGTTGGAAGAATCCACTATTTCTTTGTTGAGCCCTCCTCCCTTCCAGCATGCAGACACAAGTGGCTGCCCTATCTGAGTCTCCATCACCCTGGCTAACATTCTTTGCCCTGTCTTGGTGATTTCCTGAGATCCTGCCTTTCCCAACTTGGGGCCCACCCAAGCGGCTTCCAGTGGTTTTCTCATACAAATGGTCTGTCTTGACTCATATTGCAGACTTTCCTAAAATTTCTCAAAGTTTCTTAACTCCCAAACAAGCAGCATCTGACCTCCACATACCCTATAACTCTTGGTGAGGCAGAAGGCTGGCACTCACAACAGCTGGCCTCAGTTTGTGACTTGGCTTCTCCCAGGCACCTCCAAGCCCAGCAAGGGTGACTGCCACCTGCAGATTTCTTTGTGACTCATGCCAGGTGGCCCAAGGCAAGACACAGGCTATGGATAAACTTGGTCTGTGGTGGGGTCCCTCACAGGATGCCCCAGGACTGGCATACCCCAGTTTTGAACTAGCTGCAGTACCGCCCAGCTGCCTCTGTGGGCAACACACCCAAAGGGCAGACTGGGTAGGCACCAGAGATCTGCTAAAGTGAATCCTGCTCTATAGGGTCAGCTCCTGCATAACAGCTCTTCCATTGTAGTCATAGCTAGTCCTCACAAGTAATCAACCTGAGGGTCAGTCCCTCCCATTGATGTAACAAACAGCAACCAAGGTTCAAATATAACAAGACACACACAACCCACACAAGGGACACACCTGGAGCTCCTGGTTCAGGTGACTAGGGAGACTGTGCAACTGGGCCCCCCAGGACACCTATTACATAAGGCCACTATACTAAGACTGGGAGACATAACAATCCTACTTAATACGTAGAAAGAAACACAAGGAGGCAGCCAAAATGGGAAGACAAAGAAACATGTTTTAAGGGAAAGAACAGAACAAAGCTCCAGAAAAAGAACTAAACAAAATGGAAACAAGCAATCTACCAAATGCAGAATTCATAACATTGGTTATAAGGATGCTCAATAAACTTAGGAAAAGAGTAGATGAACTCAGTGAGAATTTTAACAAAGAGATAGGAAATGTAAAAATGGAGATAGAAAATATAAAAAAGAACCAGTCAGAAATTTAAAAATACAATAACTGAAATAAAGAATACATTAGAAAGAATCAACAGTAGATTAGGCAAAGCAGAGAATTGATCAGTAATTTAGAAGTTAAGGCAGTAAAAAACACCCAATCAGAACAGCAAAACAAACAAAAAAAATTTTTAAATGAAGATAGTTTAAGGGACCCTTGGGAAAACATCATGCATACTAACATTTGCATCATTGGGGTACCAAAAAGAGAAAAGAGGAAGCAAGGAATTGAAAACCTATTTGAAGAAATAATGACAGAAAACATCCCTAACCTGGCAAAAGAAATAGACATACAAACCCAGGAAGCATGGAGAGTGCCAAATAAGATGAAATGAAAGAGGTCCATACCATTACACATCATAATTAAAATGTCAAATGTTAGACAAAGAAAGAATCTTAAAAGCAACAAGAGAAAAGCAGTTAGTTACCTACTAGGGAACTCCCATAAAGACTGTCAGCTGATTTCTTAACAAAAACTTTGCAGGCCAGAAGGGAGTGGTGCATAATATTCGAAGTGATGCATAAGGAATATAATCAATAATATTGTAATAACTATGTATGGTGTCAGATGGGTACTAGATTTATCAAGGTGATCCCCTCACAAGTTATGTAAATGTCTAATTACTATGCTGTATACCTGAAACCAATATAACATTGTATGTCAACTTTAACTGAAAAGTAAAACAATTATTAAAAACACAAAACACAAAAAATACAACAAAAAAAAAAGGTGCTGAGGATAAGGTGGTACGGGATTGTGGTGGAATAGGTTAATAATATGAGAAGAATGGATGAAGATGAAAACTGTTCTTGTTGAAAGTTGTGGTAAAAAGCTTTTCACTCTACATGCCATCCCTTTGAATAATCTAATAATAGTTCTTAGACTGGCCCTAGTTATGAACTGGTTCTAGTTGTTTTTTGCTTTTTATTCATATGTGCTTTTTCATTTTATTTCATTTAATAACTAATATGTGGTGTTTCAAGTAGAAGAAAAAAATTAAATACTCTGTGATAAACACAAATGATTTTAGATATATTAACTAACCTTTTATTTGTTTAATTTATATACAAGTGTATAACATTTGGTCTGTTTTTATTAGACATGTATTCATTCAGCTGCAAATAGGAGAAAGACTAAGAGCTATAAACATGTAAAGCTTTATTTTTCTCACATAAAGAGATTATGGGAAAACAAAATAAAAGAACCAATATCAGAATGTTAACGGGTAGTTTTTGAAACATAGGTCTTGCATATTTGTAATCGTAATCCTAGTATTTTGTTTAAAATAATTTTTAAAAATTAATTTTAAAAGGAGTGGAACTGGCTCTGGAGCCATTTTTCTGCTCAAGCCTGCTCCTACCTCTTAGGAGTATACTTTCCCCTGCCATTTGAAGTGCTTGAACAACTCTCTCACTCAAGCCCACTCCTACCTCTTTGGAGTGTACTCTCCCTTTTAATAAACTATCCCTTTGTGTCACCTTATTTTCCTTTTAATAAACTACTTCTTGGTTTCACCTGTTAGCAAAATAAAAGGAGTGGAACTAAATTGTTATATATTCTAAATAAAACATACAATCTGTCATGGAAATAAAAACTTTTCTATCTATCGCCCCCTCAAAAACAAAAAAAAGAAAGAAAATGTAAGCAAGCAGAACAGAGGGATAGAGAGTAATGTGATGACAGGGGTGGTTACTGTAGGTTGGGTGGTTAGATTAGATCTTGCTGAGGAAGTGATTTTTAAAAACAACTTAATGAAGCATGACACTATTAAGAGCATTTCAGGCAGGTAAAACAGCAAGTACTAGGCCCAAAAGTAAGAGTGTTAGAGTATTTAAGGATAGAAAAAGGGCCAGTGTGGCAGGAGCATCAGTTAACATAAAACTAGTGATAGGAAATGAGATTGGGGATTTGAACAGGGGCCAGGTCATATAAGTAGGAAGTCTTAGGGCCTAGTAAAGTATTTGACTGTTATTTTAAATGTGAAGACAATTCATTGGAGGGTTTCTCATAGGGAAGTACAGAAATGTTTGCAAGAATCAGTCTGTAGTGGATACTATGGTGTACTGCCCAGATCCCTCCTTTGGGACTGATGTACTCATCTCCTAGCTGCTGAAAGTTGGAACTGACAACTCATGGCTGTGTCCCTTTCTGTGGGCTGAAGAAGGCTCCCTGGCTCAAAGACATGCCCCTCCCCAGAGGTAGCCTACATCCAATGACTGGTCAATGAGAGGGTATAAAGGACTATCCCAGCTCCAGAGCTTTCATGGGATCAGCTGATGCCTCTATCACAATTACATCAGAGTTCAACTTTACTCTCTACCCAATTTTGTTTCCCTTATTCCCTCACAGGTGTTCTTCCCAAGGGGGACCTCAAATAAACTTTGTGCATGTAAATCCAAATCTAAGAGTTGACTGCCTGTGAAATCCAGCCTATTACACAATTTGAGGTGAGAAGAGCAGGCTATTATGCAGTAAAAGTGGAAGCACATCAGTTAGAAAGCCAGATTCTTTGGTGGTTTGGTCTAGTAGACTGGAAGTATCTATCAGATAACTGTGGACATCCAAGTGGAGATGTTGGGTTGACTGTTTACTGTATCTGTCAGAGTTTATGGGAGAGGTTGGGGCTGGTGGTATAATTTGGGGAGATATGGGGTTGAGTATAGATAGAGAAATGTTTGAGGATGAACCCTGAGACATCCAAATATTACATGTGGAATGTTCAATATATATTTGCTCAATTACAAACAGCTGTGATTCCAAAGAGATGCTACCTAAGGACAATTACAATTTGTATATTCAGAAAGACTAATGTGATTTCACGGTGATCATCCATTATAAGCTACATTATTACAGCTTTTCAATGAGTATAACAACCTGATGTTTAAAAATGAGTAACTATTTTAAAAAATCTCCTTAAAACATTTCTGTTATGTAATAATATTTCTGGTGTTCATACACCTAGTAAAACAATATGCTGCTGTATTTATGTATTTGCTTATTGTCTGCTAAGATTTGAGGCAATATCCAGCAGAACAAGTAAATATAAAGTTAATAAAACAAAATAGAAAGTCAAGATTGTGTCAAAAAGGGAATAGTGGATAAGTAGTAAGTGAATAAGGAGAAAATAGACAACAGCTGGACATGGGTAAGGCCAACTGCTACCTAGATGGGGAATCTGAGGGACTTTGGCAGGGACACACTGACCAAGGCTTGAAATGTTCTCATTGTATATAGTCACACTGTCTGAAATATTATTAATATATCAGAAAGCCTCTTGGATTGGGGTCTCTCAAAATGCACTTTTGGCCCACCAAATGAATTCTTAACATGTCTTACCCTAGTGTGAAGAAGCTATATCAAAACGTGATCAACCCAGAAATAAAATCTACTCTGAAAATGGACTTCTGGGTAACATAATTACAAGGTGACTGCAGGGTGTTGGAAGAACCAGTGATTCCTCTTTCCCCATCACTTTCTAGGCTTTTCTTTCTGCCCGCCTCCTCAATGTCACCTTTTCCTCATGTCTTTCCTTGGCCTCTTTCTGGTGCATTTTCAGTGGACAACTTCCTTCTTTCCCAAGATCAAGCTGATAGAGAGAAGAGGGTCCCCCTACTGCATTCAGTGCTTTCCAGCAGCCAGCAGGGTGATGCTAAAAGATACTTTTCAGGGCTTGACCTCAGAAAGATGGGTTCCTTATTTGAAAGAGCTCTATGAAAAAGTAGATGGTGAGAGAACTAGAATAAAGATATGTCAGGGGGGTAGGCTGCAATAACTTCTATTGACCTTTTGTCCACCCAGCAAACATTAGCCTGAGAACCTTTCTTTGGTACTTGTATAATACCTGTGGGCAGTACTATTTCCTCTGCCTTGACCATCTTCTCCTGATGTCAGGCTGCAGAATTTCTATATTCTATCTTCAGCCACTCAGCTCCAGAACTTCCTTCTTTAGGAAGCTGAGGAGAAGAGAGTCAGCTGGGTCCAAAAGGCTTTCCCCTCACCCCCACCCATTGAGGCCCACAGTAGCAATCACACAGTATGCATGGCTTGGTAGGGTGACTTAGGTGAGTGGGACAGTTGGCCAGTCTAGCAGGATCCCAGGTGGGGCTGGTGGGTGATTCAGTGGAGGTCCCATGAGACTAATCCAGATGAATGCAGAAGCTCAGCCCTCAGCCGAGGTATGAAAAGTCATATTCACCTGAAGATGGGGACAGAGCATAGGAAAATGGTAGTACCTGGGTTCCAATTATTTTCCTGCCTCATAGGTCAATATTGTGAGAACAGGGTAGTTAAGAGGCCCAGTGCAGACCACTGGCCTAGGACTGGGTCCAAGATCTCATTCTCTCACAAAGATGGATCTGCCTGAGGGGACAAGGCTGAGGTTCAATGCCCAGTAGCTATCAGCAGTCTCCTGAGAATTCTGTGGGAGGCCTAGCCTCTGTTCCTTGTGTGGGAGATCCCCCTGCCTGAGCTTGAAAGTGAACCCTGCCCCAGATTCAGATTACCTGTTGTCATCCTCTGCTACTCCCACCTCCTGAGACACCCTGGAAACCCAGATTGAGAATGGCTAGACACTTGCATAGCAAGCCCTCCTTTTCCCCTGAATACTTCCTGACTGCCTAGGCTGTAGTTTCCCTTTGTTCATCCTGGCTACCTGTATTGCAAACAACCAAAACCAGGGAGGTTTGCACTGGATCCAGGCAGACAAAAAAAAAAAAAAATCAAGGAGCCACAGGCAACTTAAAACATAGCCTTTATTTCAGAAGTGAAGCAGCAACAAAATGGTGCCTGAGAGTAGACTCACAATATCTTATAGCTCCCTCCCGGAGAGTCCCATCCCCTTATATAGGCAGGAAAACAAAAGTGGCAGGCAGCAAAGGGTGAGCTCATAAGGCGCAGAAACAACACAATGGCTGCCACCTGGGAAAGTGCAAGTCATGATTATAAAAAAATGTGCACTTCATTGCAGTGGAAGCTTGGTCAGAGAGCCTGAGCTACTCCATTTTCCCTACAGTACCCCACTATGTTGCTTCTGCTCCAGAGACAGACATGGGCTCTTTCTTTCTGTCTAAGAAGGACTGACCACACAGATCCAGTTTTCTTGGACATTGATCCATAAAGGATGTTATTAGCCAAGTGCTTGAAAACACCCATTTGATGCTAGACAACCCCCATATTGTCCCAATACTGTCTTCTCTCTGCTTAACCAGAAATTTCTATCATGTACAGATTCATATGTGTAGCTGGGAGTAGGGGTACATGGAGTAATGGAGAAAGTTGACTCATCTTTGAGAAGCCAGGTTTGCCCAGTGTCAGTCCTAGAGCTTAAAGTGAGACAAGTTAAGACTGGATTTGTTCTATTTTGCGCTTTTTAATTTTGTATTTCAGACAGATACTCAGCTTCCCCTTGAGACTGGACATGCCATAAATGATCGAGTAAAATAAATAATGAATAAATGCTTCTCTCTTGGATTCCAATTTAAATGCAAGGAACCCTGGTGAGATCTGAGGACTGGTTCTATCAATTATTTCTTCCAGTCTAACCTCTGGTTACTAATTGGCTTATTTAAATTCCTTCTTTTGAGGACATGTTACAATGGAAGTAAGATAATTAAAGAGCAGCAAACATGAAGTTGTGGTAAGATGTGTTTGAAACTATGTAATTATCATTATGGTATTGGGCACCATATGAAATACTGGTTCAGGGAAATGACAGCAGATCTTAATTTTTCTCCTGCAAGTGATGTTTTGTAGTAAAATCTGAATATTAATTATAATATTTGGTCTTTGTTTGCTTATCTCTCTACATGTACCAAAAATACTGGCTTAAGGTGGTACTTCTCAAAAATTTTTACATCATGCATACAGAAAAAAATATTGCATTTGTATAATTTATTGGGTAAATCAATAAGGTTACTTTATGCTTGGAAATGAGCAGCTTGGGGGCTCCAGTAACCCATGACCCTGTTCCTGTGCCCAGAGCCCTGATGGCCTCCAGATCTCCACACACATATAACCCATTTGTGGTGGGGGCTATCAATAGGGAGACTTTAATCACCATTTAAACAAACAAGTAATTTCAAATTTTTATGAAGAGAAAGTAAAAACAGTGATAAGAGATTATGAGGGAGAATTAATTGTGGGGAAGGGGTTGTCAGGAAAGGCATCTGTGAGGAAGTGATATATCATCAGTGACTGAAAGAATTTAGCCAAATGAAGAATAGAAAAAAGAATCTTCCAGGCAGAGGGAACTGAAAATATATCCAGAAAATAGACTGGATATATCTGAAAATTTATAAGTAGAACTAGATGGCTGGAAGGTTCTGAGGGAGAGGGGAATGATTCTAGGCATAGATAGGAAAGTAGGCAGGGAAGAAAGCATACAAGGCCTTGTGAGCCGTCCTGCATCGTATTCAAAGTGTGATGACCAGCTATTGAAGGGATTTAGCCTCTCACTAACAGGATAGGATTTGCATTTTTAGGAAAAACCCTCAGGTTACTCAGGTGGTGTGGTAAAAGAAACCAGGGCATTTTAGCAAGAGATGACTAACTGGAGAGATTACAGTAAAGAATAAAAGTAATTCAAGGTGTATTTTAGAAGTAGGAGTCATAATAGATTACAAACTGACCTTGAATCTTTTTTATTACAGCTAACATTTATTGTTAGTAACAGCTTTGCCTGTATTATCCTATTCAATGCTCAGAACAACTGCAAAGTTCCATTTAAGAGATGAGAAAATGTATGCTCAATAGCAGATTCAAACCCAGGCCTAGCTGGCTTCAGAAACCTGAGCTCTTAACATGTATGCTCTCCTACAAAGGAAGGGTGACTTAACAAAGAATTGTTTTTTAAGGAAATTTTTTGGGCTAATAAATCAAAATGTGCATTAACAATAATAAGTATTCTCAGTTTTGTGTTAAATCTAAGAACTGAAACCAATATACTTTCCTCTATGTTAAACAGTATTGGCACTAGTCAAAATAACTTGGTTACTTGTCCCAGGAAATACTTGCTTCTGGAATATAAAATTTTGAATTGATAAAAATAGCTTACTTATCAAGACTTACTTCTTGCTCAGGACTCACTTCAAGACTCCCATTTCACTATACCTGCCAATCATAAGATATTATGTCATCTCTGGCAGTCCCAACCAGTTTTCTGCCTTGCAAGACCGACTTTAAAAAATAACCCAGCTCAAGTTGAAAACCCTATAAACCCTGACCTAATTTTTCCATTTTTAGACACCACTAAGACTATGTCAATGTGATGTTATCCCTTATTGCAGTGAGTCTAACGAACTTAGCTTTGCTTCATTGACATGTTTTCTGGTGGTCTTGTGGAAGGTTGACATTTGACAAATGTGTGATAAGATACTTTACTTTGAGGCTCCGATTCCTAAAGGGAGGCCTGAAAAGGTTCATATAAGACCAGTTACTCAGTCAGGTACAGAGTGTGAAAGACTTTGGATTAAATTGAAATTTATTTGAATTAGAGACTAGAAATTTCATTCTCTAGTTTATTAAAGGCACAGAATTGGAGTCTAGTTTTGTGTTTATGTAAGAGAAATACATTTGCTTCTCAGGATCACAGACTCTAATCTTTTTGTATCTAGAAGATAAAACTGGAATGACTACTATATTCAGGTGTGTGTGTTATAGGGCAGGGGGAAAACGGGTATTGATAGAAGCAGGGAAAAGGCCATACGATTTTAAATCATTAAAAGTTTTACTTATTGCTCCAAATACAGGTGCCTGGAATCACAGGAATTTGAGGGTAGGCCAATGCTGGCATTTAACTCCTGGTTTTCAAGAACATCTAGGCCTCTGTGGTAGGTGGAATAATGGCCCTGACAAAGACGTTCATGTCCTAACCCCAGAACCTATAAATACATTACCATGGCAAAAGGGACTTAGCAGATGTGATTAAGGATAGTAAAATAGATTATCCTGGATTATGGAAGTGGACCCGATGTAATCACAAATGTCCCCATAAGAGGGAGGCAGAAGGGTCTGAGTAAGAGGTGGTGTCTCCATGCTAGCATGTGATTGGAGTGATGTGGCCATTAGTCCAAGAATGCTGGCAACTTCTAGAAGCTGGAATAGGCAAGGAACAAGTTCTCCCCTGGAGCCTTCAGAAGGAACCAGTTTTGTTGGCACCTTCATTTTAGCCCTGAATCTATAGGACTCTTAGACACTGTTCAAGATGCCAGACACTATTAGCTATGTGTTTTCTGAATTCATATAGCCCAGAATAATATAGGCTGCTTGGAGTACCTCTAAGTTGGTCCCAGTCCAATACGAGGACTGTCTGGAAAAAAAAAAAACCAGCTATAAATGCTTCTATTTTTCATAGTACATGGCTGGATACTTTCTGGACAGCCCTCATATAGTATCTAAAAGAAACACAAATTTGACTTCCAAACCTTAAAGAGCAGTGTAGATCTTTATTTCACAACACTCCTCCTAACCAAACTTCTTAAAAATCCTTACTTTCTGCCTTCTTAGGCTGTCAAGGTAGCTTTGGAAACCCCTTCTTTTCTCCAGCTGCACTCCATAGCCCCAAGTTGATTTTCAGAAACTTTTTCTTCTTCATCCCACTCCCTTATCCTTTTCCCAGATTAATTACCTGCCCTATCTAAGGTAAAAGCAATTCCACCTCTCTCAGTTCCCATCGATTTCCTCCCTCATCCATTACCCAGATGGACACAACAGAAGCTGAGCAACCAAGCAGTTCTAACAACAACAAAAATCTTCCTGGGAGATTAGAAAAGAGGAAAGGCTGTGGACATTAGACATTCATATTTGTTTAATCCATGTTTCACCCGGAAAGTAACAAAACCCAAGCAAATATATTAGGAGGAAATTCTGGGTGATGGTGACACCTCTTAGTTTCCTCAAGGACTAAACTGTCTTGAATATTTTACGATTTCCATTGGAAGGGAATAACTGTGTTTCACCAGAAGATGGCACTCTTTTAAAACAAATTTAGGAGGCTCCTTAGCATAAGGAGTTGGGAGTCTCCGTTGATACAGATCTGAGTGCAGAGAAGAGCTACATAGTAAAAGACTACAGGGGTGAACAATGGTCAGTGGAAGCAAATGGAATTTAATATTCAGCATTTATTGATGATGTTTGTGATTTTCCTTACCATTTAGCCATGCCATCTGATATGATCTGAATGTTTGTGTTCCCCTCAAATTTGTATGTTGACGTTCTACTCCCAAAGTTGATGGTATTAAGAAGTGGGGCCTTTGGGAGATTAGGCAATGAGTGTGGAGCCTTTGTGAATGGGATTAGTGCCCTTATAAAAGAGGACCCACAGAGATCCCTTGCCCCTTCCACCAAGTGAGGACACAGCTAGAAGTCTGTCTATGAATCAGAAAGTGTAGCCTTACCAGACACCTAATCTTCTGGGGCTTGGACTGTGAGAAATAAATATATGCTGTTTATGAGCCACCCAGTTTATGGCATTTTGTTATAGCAGCCCAGATAGACTAAGATACCATTTCATTATTTGTTATTTCCTTTTTCTGTCCTATGCAGTGTCCTTACTGACTTGCTACACAGTGATGCTTAAGGAGGCTTGTGGATAGATCCTAGAAACTTGCCCTTAAATCTCATGTCCTTCTGGAAACTTTGCCTGCATTCACAGTATCTTGTGTTTTTCTGTCACAGCACTGGCCAGAGCCACAATGTGCTGCTTGGCATTTATGGTAGACTATGTGCTCCATGAGGTAGGCTGTCTGTCTTGTTCACTGCTGAATCCCAACATGGTGCCTACTAGCACATAGTAGGTGATCAGTAAGTATGTGTTGAATAATTATAAAAATACAAGGTGATAACTGCTCACAAAATTTTAAAAAACACCTTCTTTATGCTACTCTTCTAAAAAGTCAATGGATGATAGCTAATATTTATAGTTTGTTATGCTAAGCCCTTACTTATATTACCTCACTTTCCCCATCAACTCCATATGGCAGGTACTCTGAATTGCAGAATAATGATGCAAGGTTCAGTGGTGCCCTATTCACTTTGGTGATATCAACCCATCAAAAATCTCATTGTGTTGCTCCATGGACCTTTAAGCAACTCATTTCCCTTCTCTTTTTCTTGCTCCCACCCTACCACCCAAGTGTACACCTACACTAATACAATGTCCCACCATTTCACCTATGGATCTCAGTGATTCTT
Source organism: Lyroderma lyra (assembly GCA_004026885.1). Lineage (NCBI taxonomy): Eukaryota > Metazoa > Chordata > Mammalia > Chiroptera > Megadermatidae > Lyroderma > Lyroderma lyra. Next base: position 12,564 of record PVJL010008616.1, read on the forward strand.
GGAAATTATCTGAGGACCGTTAATAGGAAAACTTGGTTCCCACTGAGGTATGGCTGTAAAGGAATGTAAATAAATAATAGTCTTTATGGGCCATACATGCATTGAGTGGAGTCTTGCTTGAGTGGTCCAAGACCCACTTTGAAGGAACTCCAAGTTTCTTAAGCCAATTTTTTTTCATATAAGCCCCAAAAGCTACGTTTAGATACCTGGCTCTGGGCTGAGACAACTAGTTCACACCACCTGTCACTTTGAGACCTGCCTTTGAATTCTGAAGATAATAGGAGCCTTGGTCAAGAAAAGGGAATGAAGCCCTGAGCTTTGTTAGAGGAAAAGAGAATAGAAGAGAGAGCATTGTTACTGTTACCTGATACCTTCCTTTGTTTCCATCCTTTTCTTCCAATGTCTCCAGGCTAAGGGACATGCCTTGCATTTTTATCACTTACTCAGTGTAAAGTGGTCATTATAGTTTTTTTTTTAATTAATTCATTCAATGTTGATATTCTGCTTATTGGAATTATATTGTAGTCAGCAGAGATTAAATGCTGACCCAAGAGCTGTGATTTCTATCTCAGAGTGAGGATGCAATTTTTCCAATAAAGTTTGGCCCTGCTCTTGTCAATCATGACTTCCACATAGCAGGAGATAAGCATTGCCTTGGGATGAACTGGGGGAAGGGTTGTTTCTTGAAGGAGATTTCTGATCTAAGAGGGCTTTTTTCTGTATTCCCCTATTTCCCTCATCCTTATCTTTTTGCCCTTTATCAGCCTTTTCTAAACTGCTCCAGGTAGTTTTACAAATTGGTTGCTGGTCTTCATGCTCATTTCTCAGAAAAATCAAAGGCATCCAAGAATTTGTCATTTATGTGATATAATACCAAACCTTGCATTTATTTATCAGAAACTTGAGAACAATTTGGACATGTGAGCAAAGCTTTCACATGTGTCTTGATTGGTTAGCAATCTTTTAAATGAATTTGAATATAAATACTCTACTGAGGTGCAGACACTCCCCAGGTCAGCCACTGTCCTCACTATGCCCCAAATGTCTCATGTCTGCTGCTCATTTTTGGCCACCTGACTCCTAAAGACATTAGATTTTGGACTTATGCTTATAAATGCACATTCTTCCCTCACTTTGATCTTTCTGTTGTTAACATGTAGAGGGGGCTCCTTCATTGAGAAAGAGGTTGAAATATATCCAGAGTTCCTTCCAAATCTTATGTTTTTTCTTCCACACAAATAATACTGCAGAAATACAACCTTCTAAAGGCAGTTCTCTTACCTAACAGAGACACGTTCACAGAGATAGCTCCATTCTATTTGTAAAAACCAAAACCCAAGTCTAAAGCATCTTTTATGTGACAAAGAGCAAGTCTATATTTTGGGGGGAGAGTAAAGTGGATATTGTGGGTACCCCTCCCTGGATCCTTCAGCTTCTGAGAATGCAGGCTGATTTCAGTTGACAGCTGCAGTTTCTCACTCAGAGGGAGGCTAATGAAGGAATAAAGGTCACACAACATTGCCTTAATGGAAGACAATTCTGAAGGGCCTTCTTAGCTCCCCTTAGGATCTGCTGAGATCTCCAATGCAACTAACATCAACTCCTGCCCAATACTGCTTCCCTCGGCTCTGTAGTTACACTTCTTGAGAGCTATCCCCAATAAACTTTCTGCCCTAACACAAAAGAATGAACCAAGATATAGAAAGGCAGAGTGATTTGCCCTTGCCAAACTGGTAAGCAAAAATAGAGTGCTGGCAACAAATGCATAAATCACATAATACTGCCATAAAAGAATTCTTAGAAGCCATCAAATGTAACCTACCCTTTTCCAGATGGGGAGACTGAGGCCGAGAAATAAAGTGATTTGCTGAAGGTATTATAAGCTATTTAGGTTGAAAAGGCTTCAATCACTCTACACTGACTGACTATAGCCCAGGCAGACAATATTTTAACATTTAATCAGCTCCCAGGAAACCTTGATAAAACATGAGTCAAATCAAACTATGAGAATTTGAAATTAATACAAAGTGGCTTTTTAAGCCCATCATCCACAAAAGCCTCATTGTGACCTCCTGATATAAGAAGCCATTTAACCATGGAACTATCAAACAAATAGAGGAGCCATGTCTGAGTCAGGGGTGGTAGTGCTCTTTATTAACAAACAAAAGTACTATACAGGCAAAATCATACTTCAGTAGCAAAACACACACATATGCATACTCACACATATAGCACTGGGGCACATTTTAGACAGAATGTTAGGCAGTGAGTTCACAAACTAAATGTAGTTCATAATCCTTTGATATTTTTATTCAGTGTAGTATGAGTCCTTATTTAACAGTTATGACAAAAAGTTAACTCTTAAAATCTAATTCTAAATCTTACTATGGAGTGAAACCAACTCAGCGTCCAGAACTGTGAAGCAGGTATCTTAACAAGGCCATGCTTTATCAGCTGATTAAAAGTGACTAGTTTCTCTGGGTTGGAGAAAAGACTTATGGTATCTTGATGTTGGACAATTTCCTATATGGTGGGAGTTCTCAGCTCTGATTTCATGTCTATGCACATCTGGACTGGGATTCATTTTGATACTCAATCTGTAGCTTAATAGGGCTGATCTAATTATGAAAAATTGTTTTTCTAAAAAGTTTGAGAAGAGGGTAAACTGCACATTCAGTTTGTCAACATTGAAGACTTGGATATATTAATAACTTGATTACTACTAAAACTGTTGCCAGTTAAGAAGTTTCTCCCCAAAGGTGTGTCAGAACCACGTTACAGAAACAACTGAAATAGATCAGGGATATGATTTATCAAAGCAGTTTTGTATAATATAACTCCTTACATACTGGAGCATATCCAAGATATTGCCAAAATTCCTAAGTTGGCTAAAATGCTTTTCAATTGAAAGGCAGAGTGGCAGAAAATTCTGCTCTTTGCTCCTAGGATAGGCAAAACAAATACCTTAAGTCCTGATACCAGGGCCATGACTTAATTTTGTATTTATGATAAGATTAATTTTGCAATAAACTTGGGTTGGTTTCCTCTGGCAATCTTAATTCTCATTCAATAAAAAATAGATTAGGTTATCATGTTTTGAGGCATGTAAATGTGTAATCACTATGTTGTTTCGTACACCTGAAACTAATAATAAAAATTAAAAAATAGATTAGGTTAAGGAGTGTTAGGAGATAATTAGGATATGAAATAAAATACGAAATATGGGAGAAGATAGAAGAAGCAGTAGACTCAAAAGCTATAAAATAATCATGACATTTTGTAGAGGGGCAAACACGGGGGTATCACTTTATTATAAAAGTATAAAATAATTGAGGCATATAATAATTGACCTGATTAACAACAAAGATGAATTTGAATCTTAGTTTGTTTAATAATATATGGAAGTATGTCTATCAACATTCTTATTGACAATTTTTGGCACATAAGAGTAAGCTTCAGCTATCTGGAAACTTCACTTAATATGAAATGCTCATTCATCAATGATGCAGGATAAGGTATTACTGTGTGTCTACTAATATTATCTGTATCCCTGAGTCCACTGATTCTTCTTAACTGCTTTATTTGATCACGTCTGTTGCTTTCCCCCCCAATATTTACATTAAGTAAAGAAATGTTTTATGGCCAAAACCCTTGGAAAGGGCTTTTAAAAATCTGACAGTTTTTAAAATGGGAGAGGAGTTGGGCAGTGTTCTAGGCCTACATTACTATTTAGAGAATTTACTCTTCATATGTGAAATCACCGAGTTTCGTGTTTTTATAAAACTTAATAATTGAAGTATGTGAATTTATAATGTAGAGCCCTAATGTCCATTCTGTATTTGGTAGTATCAACGAGTAACAGTAAGAAATTTATAATGTGGAGTTCCCTGGTGGTGTAGTGGCTTAAGGCTTCAGCTCTGGCACTGTCAATGCTGCGGCCTGAGTTCGATTCCTGGCCAGGGAACTACCCACATACAAGTAATAATAATAATAATAATAATAATAATAATAATAATAAATTTATAATGTGTATTTCAGTTATATGAGAGAAATTGGCATGATAATATTTAAAGGTAACCATGTTGAAGACATATTTAAGTTAACAGATATGCCTAATTCTACTATGGTCATAGGAAAAAAGAAAAAAAATGTATGCCACTAGACGCCTTCAGACAGCCAAGATCTACTAGAAAACAAACAAACAAAACAAAGGAAAATGCTGCTTTCATGAAATTGGTAGAGAACATTATCATTGATGATGAGTGTAGTGATGCCTAGCCATCTTCCAGGAGGAAGAGAAGATGCTTCATGGAGAGCTAGTCAGGGATGCCTCCTAGGGACAGTCCTGCTGCTACTCTACTCTGCTCACCTGGGGAGCTGCACAAAAGTAACAGCATGTCAATTAAATCATTATGCCTTGGTGAACACTGTCTTCTTTCAGAAGCAAAAGGGGAAAATATACAAATAGGCTAGTGCTAAGACTAGATGTCTAGAAACTTCACAGGAATTAGAAGTGGTCAGGAGATTCCTGAGGCTAGAGCCCACAAAATGTTTCCTTACTGGTCTGCTTCTACTGCTTTTATGTACTACTCCCTAATTCAAAGTGGGAGCTGCTCACTCCAGGAAGCTGTGAGCCTGAGGGCTCTGGACCTACACTTCACCATTTCCTAAGGACTAAAATGTCATTCACAGACTGTGCCTTCACCTACTCAACCTCTTATAGAAAGTTAAATCCTTCATTTTTGCAATCATCAGGCATTTTATGTTAGAGAGAAGAAAAATAGGACACAGAAATTGTTTTTGATGATCACTTTAACTGGAAATTAAGAAATTCATCACAAGGTATTTTTATTCTACCAATCCACACAAGTTAGTCTACACAGACACACAGACAAATAAGATGGGGCTTGAGCTTACTGATTTTAATGAGGTGATTCTATGAGTTGATTTTACTTTAACACTGGGACTAAGCTGAAGGGTTACATCCAATGCACTTAAAGATGGTCTAATGACACAGACATTAATTTGTCATTATTTGGCTTCTGATGGTACCAGAAAAAAGTAAGCATAAACATGAGCCTAAAAACTTCAGGATCGTGTCAGCAGCCTAAATTTGTATGCCAGATAACACATGGCAGTTACTGATGTGGAAAATCCAATGATCTTCAGTAGGCCTGACACAGAAGGCAGGTTCCTCTCCCAGAAGGTGTGGGTAATTTCAACAGCTGGAACATCCTAAATGAATGAACACAGATCATTAGCAAAAAACTCCTGAACTAACAAGGAAGGGTGAAACATATCTGCAAAATGAGTGCACGGATATGCTCTTGAAAATGGCACCTAAAATTACATCAGAAGCTAGAAAATAAAACATAAGAGTTTTACATGCAGTTACTGGCCTATGGAGATGAAGCTGCTAAACTTACCTCTGATTCAGGTTCTTGAATATATATGTCTTGTTCTGCCACCTTGCCAAGAGCATTCAATATCTGAAAGAAAGTGTCAATGGTATTATAAAAAGAGGTTCTCTAGTTTTGACAGATTTAAGGCCCTACTGACCATAGATTAGCCCCATGAGTAGAGTGAAGGAGCAGAGAAGTAGACATACAGATTTATCAGTGTCAAGATCTAGAAAGACTAGATGCCAAAAAAAACTGCTGGGCTCAGGAGGGAGAGTGACTCGGATTCCTTTCTTTTACCTCTCTAGCTGCCCGTTCTCCTGCTTCGACTGCTCCCTCCATGTAACCGCTCCAATGTGTGGCCGTCTCGGTTCCAGCAAAGTAAATCCTGCCTACTGGTTGGCGAATCACCCTTCAAGGGAACAGAGAGGTCACACAGAGTTACCTGAGAAGGCACTGAGAGTTAATGAGCCAATCACTACCCCATAGAAGGCAAGGCAACTAAAATTGTTTAAAAAAACTCCCCTGTGACCCAGCCAAAGGTAAAAGGCTCCTCCTTGTTTCCAGGCCTGCACCCAAGGGTATGAACTTTAAAGTCAGAGATAATCAGGTTGTCAGATCATCAATCACTAAAGTAATGTTGGCTTTTCTCTAGCCATTCAGAATTGGAATATAAGAAAACATGCATTAAATCTACAATCAGACTTATTTGCTCTGTTTCCTGTTTGCTCTCTACACTGTCTTTTCAAAGGGGTTCATTCTTCATGAGATCAAATCTGATGGCAGACCCCAGCTATGCATGCATCCTCAGGGTACCAGGAAAAACTGCAGTGGCAAGTGGGAAGACAGGAAGATTAAATGATTCCTGGCAAAGGAGAGACTGAGTATGTCTCTCTTTTAGTCACAGGATGTAAAGTTCAACATAGAGAATATAGTTAATGGCATTGTCAGAGCTATGTATGGTGTCAGATGGGTAGTAGATTTGTTATCACTTTGTGAGGTGTGTAAATGTCTAATCCCTATGTTGTTTTGTACACTTGAAACTAATAATAAAACCAAGCTCTGTAAAGTTAGTACCTATGAATTTATCTGGTGATTGGCTGAGGGCAGGGAAATGGGCCTTCTTTTTACAAAGAAGCCGTGGCAAAGAACCATGGAAGGGCTGGGCTGAATAGGCAACCCACCTGCCTACTGCAGTCTTGTCACTTTGACTCCTACCACATCTACAGCCACTTTCATGAAATTTCTCCTAAGCTGTACATCTCCAACCCAAATGCCTACACCTCAACCCACTGTCACAGTTTTTCCAATTCAAGAATCTTTGGCTTCATCTATTCCTAATCCTAGTCCCATTTTATAGACTTCTACTTTGACTTCAGAACTACTCCAGTTAATCAAGCCTGTTATCACTAACAAAGGGTATTTGATTCAATTAATAAAAACCAAATAAACAAAAATCTCGAGTAAGGAAAATGTTAATAAATTCTTTCTTCTCTGTGGACAAAAGTGACCTTGAGTTAACTTTCTAGTTTTATCCCTTTGGAAACCTGATGAAGGTATAAAGCCATCTATGTTACTAGGGAATACTGCTGATGATAAAAATAGCTCCCCAGCCCAACAATGGTAAATTGTAGCTGGGCTGGGAAGACTAGAATGAATTGCAAATACCTAGTAGGAGGCTATCACTTTGGGCTTCGTTGAGTGTGTTGCCTCTTATAACTAGGCATGTCCCTTACAGGGACGTGGACACTATGCCTAATGAGGCTGTCATAACAGACAATGGCTCCTATGGGGTATGGGGCTTCTAAGGGAAGGTGGATTCCCCTACCCTGTGTAGTTATCACCTCCTCACACCTTAGCTGCATATAGCAGGAACACCTCCCCTTGAAGAGGAATGTATGATGCTGCTCTGCTGAAAGTCGTGTTTAGCCCATGCCCTTCTGTGTAGAATAGTGCCCTGGAGCCTAGGGTAGTCATGTGAGACTAAATATCTAATTGAGCTCAATAGGCCCTTTGGAGGACACTGCAGCTTCTAGAATTTTCACATGTACTGCTGATATCTGAAATCCTCACCAGTGTTCTGCTGACAGATATTGTTCTATGTATCTATACATTTATTTTTCTGTGGACATCCAGAGATATACAAACTGATTACCTCGGAAATTAGAAATAGGAGAGCTGACTACTATTTCTAAAATTCCCATTGAACTTTGCTTATCTTTTTAAGTTTGGTGCATGCCTTGTATTAACTGGTATTGTATCTGGATAGTACCTTCCATACTGAGTCATGATCCCAGGGGGGAAGTAGGCAGTGTAGCAGCCCCCAGAGTACTGCTCTTCGCACCAATTCTTTTCTTCATAGTGTACTGGCTGCAGTTCAGTGGGGAGAAAATTCCAAAGGAAAGACAAAGCTGAAATACTTTCAGTCAACAATGAAACCTCTTAAGTATTTTACTTTAACAAAAAAGTTTGTATTTTATAAAAAAAAAATGGTGGCCCTGTTTTTCAAATACATTTAAAGGGAAACTGACATTACCAAATAATAGGCTTTTGTGAGGTATCAAATGACAAAATATGTATAGTATGACTTTCTCAAACTCTTGACTAAGGGGGACATGAAGTATTATTCCAATATATGGAAAGGAGGGCATCTCCACACAGATTCTGAAGTCTTTAGACCTAAGTGTACAGGAAACCCCATTAATAATCAGGTTATGGAAAGGTATGCTCAATTTTCTGGATTCTCTAAATAATAGACTTTACCTACATCTACCAAGACATTACTGCTGATAAAAAAGGTGGAAGTGGGGAGATAGAAGATAAGCACAGTGTCTAAGAAAGGCTTTTTCCAGAACCACTTCTCTGAACTAGAAAAGTGAATAAATGATAAGAATCCTGCTAAAAAGGGAGAATTAAAGATAAAAATGTTTCTCAAGGGGCATGAGAGAAACTTCTCTGATTTATTTCCCTACCACATTCTTTTGTTGTTTACTAGTCATCCAGTAAACATTCAAATAGCCCAAGGAAAGAGTGCATCAGAAATTGCTTGCACCTGACAATAGCTTTTATTGGCCTTCTGTGATTGCTTAAGTTAATCCTCCAGTAAGCATATCGCTTTATACTCTTTTCATAGGGCTGTCAGGAAACCAGATTTTGCCTTATTTTATCTGATAGGCATGTCTACCCTGTGGCCCAGGACAGCTTTGAATATGGCCCAACACAAATTATTAAAACATTATGAGAATATTTTGTGACCTTTTTTTTAGCTAATAGCTATCATTCATGCTCGTGTATTTTATGTGTGGCCCAAGACAATTCTTCTACTTCCAGTGTGGCCCAGGGAAGCCAAAAGGTTGGATATTACTGCTTTATCATGTAGAGCACATAGAGCAGAATGTGCTAGGTATTAAAACTGGGGTTCTTACATGTAAAGCTTCTTCAGATTCTAGCACTTTGGAGTACAGCTCACAGATTATTTTCTTCCTATAAAGCAGAACCACAAAACGTTAAGGAAGTAATTAACTGATGAGTATAGAATAAACACAGTGAGTTTCAGCCTCTTGCCAATGAACCAGATTTATTAAAAAGTTAAAATCAATGGCCTTCTGCAACCGCACAAAATAAACAGTTCTATGCACGTCTGCATTCAAATTAACTCTACGCCTCAATACAGTCATTTGATTTAAAGATTCAACAGTATTTTCCTTCATTTTTTACATTTTAACCTATTTTACTACCCAATACCATTTCTATTCAAGATTAAAATGAGGAAAATGATTTTAAATTAAATTCAGTCATTATAGTAATTCAAAGTCACTTTTCTAGAATATGTAGTATTCTAGAATAATCCCTTTTATAAGTCTATAGTATGTGGGATGGTATCTTTTAGCCATCCTATATTTATGTTTTACAGATCCTATGAACACATAAAGCTCATTTGATCTTTTAAGCATAACATAAAATATGCTATACCAGGAGAGGACTATCGTCATTGCAGTCTAATAATCTGCCACTTAAGAGAATGGTCTGTGGACACAGTATCCTAAAAGGCATCTGGGGAGTGGGCATTATGCACTGTGTGACAGTACTTTAAACATAGTCTTTGGTCACCCTCATAATTCCTTATGTAAATGACTAGCACAGAACATGGTACATACTATGTTTTAAAAATCAATAGCTTAATTTATCTAAGTTCTTCTTGAAAAATATATATTTTAAACTCACAACCACTCTCGGTGAAATTAATATGTTCTAATTTACTAAATTCACTCATTTTAGAAATCAATGATTCTATTTAGAGATTTGTTTGAATAGGTTCACACTGATGCAGTTATATACTTTTGGTATTTACCTTCTTTAATCTTCATATAGTTTAAACATTGAAAATGTTCAGAAATATTTGTTATAGGCTAACAAGCAACAGGTAAAATATTTGCTAAAAAATGTTGCAAAAGGTTTAATTCAAATCTGGAAGGCAAGCATTAAAAGTTGAAGAGACAAATGGCCCAAAAGTGGCGGAGCATGGGAGGGAGGAAAAATAAGTTTATACCCTTCAGTAGTAAAAGAAACAAATTTTTAACAGATGATAATTTTATGTTGTCTATTATATAAAATATTTTAAAACATGACCTTAATTTCTCTGAATAATATTGGACAAAATGTAACCTTATAAATTTATCCAAATGCTACTGTTTACACCATTTATAATACTCTCAGAACTTGTATCTTGTGGATATACAGTGTTAAGTCAGGAGGAGGTGGTGGAATTAAAACACTGCTTATTGCCACCATTTTACCACAGAAAGTTTTAAGGGAGAGACACCTGCTACTGCTGAAGGGATGTCACACAACATTATATGGCTATTTAAGTTCCAATACAGACTGGAAAAGTTGGTTTCCCTTAAAAGAGCTGTTCATACTACAGATTAATAACCATAAAGGAAGAGCAGAACTGGAAATCTCAAAACTACTATCTGACTATCTGTCTCTTTCTAACCCAAGCCCCTCATTTCAGAAATAAGGAAACTGAGGTTCAGTGCACTGAAGAGAATTGTTCAACATCACTCAGCAATTAATGGTAGGACTGAGGCTCAACTCTTCTAAGCATCCCACCTGTAGCAAGTGGTCAATAAAAATTTGTTGAATCAAAACCCATCCTTAGTCTAGTACAGTATCCTCTTTTTTTTTTTTTTGAGGTGAAACAAAGAGATAGTTTATTGAAGAGAAAGTACACTCCAAAGAGGTAGGAGCGGGCTCAAGCAAGAAAAGTGGCTCAAGAGCCAGTATCCTCTTTCTTATTCTATGAGATAGATAACTGATTCTTACCTACTTCATATGAGTGCTGTAAGAAATAATTCCAACATTTTGAGTGAATTAGAAAACAAAAGTATTGAAGATCATTACTCTGAAAAGCTTAATGAGGCTTAAGTTATTTTGGAGACGTGTAATAAAATCTTTATTAAAATAGAGGGAAACCTAAAATCCAATGAACCTACATTATAGCTAATTTTTCATTCATGAATGATAAACCAGTAATAATAGAAACACAAGTCATTATTTACTGTATTTCATATTACTAGAAGAATCAAGGATGAGTTTATACAAATATATCAAGAAATTTTTTCCTGATCCCTTCCTCCCATTAAAATTAATAATTTTTGGAAAAGTTATGTAAGACAAGAAAGTAAGAGCAATGCACTGACTGATTAGTTGGGCTCAAAAAACAATAGCATATATTTTAATGATGGCCAAAAGAAACCATTGTGCATTTCATCTTGTAGTTGAATTTACCCACTGGTTTCTAAATCTGGTTGCTCAGCATAACCATTTGAAAAGCTTATTAAAAAATACAAATACTCAGGCCCCTACCAAATTATAATCCACTGGCCTCAGAAAAATGTATTCTCTAAACATCTTTTAATTTAAGTATAGTAGTTGGTATACAATATTATATTAGTTATAATAGTTTCAGGTGTACACTATAGTGACTGGACATTTTTATATCTTACAATGTGATCACCCCACTAATTGTAGTAATCATCTGTTAATGTGTAAACTAATCACAATATTTACTATATTTACTTTCACCTTTTCACCTATTCCCCCTACCTCCTCCCTTCTTGCAAATATTCCTTTGGTCTCTGTTTCTATGAGTCTGTTTTTGTTTCATTTTGTTTGTTAATTTCTTTCTTTCTTTCTTTCTTTCTTTTTTTGGATTCCACGTATAAGTGAAACCATGCAGTATTTGTCTTTCTCTCTCTGGTACATTTCACTGAGCATAATACCCTCTAGGTCCATCTATGTTGTCCAATATGGGAAGATTTCATTCTTTTTTATTACTGCATAATATTCCCTCTCTCTCCCCCCCTCTTCTCTCTCTCTCTCTCTCACACACACACACACACACACCATCAAACAGACAAACATTCTTTGGGAGATTTTGATTCAGTTTTTTCTGGGAACTATTGCTCTGGTCAATGACATATTCAGAGTTCTAGAAGTTTTGTCTTATAAGAACTTTTGAGAATTTTAGTCACCACGTGGAATCATAACCCAATGTCTACATCTAGGCTGGTATTTAGTTTACTATTAGTAAGGAGGGAAAGCAGGAAATCCAAAAGAAAATGTCAAGCTTAGTGTGGTGTAAATGAAAGAAAGTATGTATTTGATGCTATTCCTGAATTTGTCACAAGCTAGCTATAGAGCCTTGTCTAAATCATTCCCTATCACTGGACCCTAAATTCTTCCTCTATTGAGTGAGTCGGTGGACACTAGAATGGTTCCCTTCCTCATACCAAATCTCATGATAGCTCCAATAAACAAATAAATGTGCAAATGTGGGAACTTTAGTCTATCCCTGACTTCCAAGGTCATCAAAGTGACTCTCAATGCAAGGGCTGCTAGTGGACTTGCTGCTTAATTTTTAAATTGAATGCAGAGAGAAGTACATTGGTGTGTGCACTGGTCCTCTTCAAAAGCTAACAAAGTATTTAGGGCTGCCCTAAAGAAATTCCCATGAAAAGCACTACAACAGCCAAATGACTGTTTCCAGTTAAGATTTTGTTGGAGTAAATTATCCTAGGGCAAAAAAACAAAAAAACAAACAAAAACAAGAAAAATACAATAATGCAGAAAGAGAGAAAAAGGGAAAGAAAAAAGAAATAGTCCTAAAATTGTTTTATACTAGGACGCTCTTGGTAGAACGGAACATCAGAGTTGTATACTAGATAATCTAGGTAATTCCCTAATAAAAGGGGAAGACTTCTATGTACATAAATTGGACCAGATTGAAACACATATGCATGGATTTGCTTTTCAGAAAAAGTACAGGTCAGGGAACCTTGGAAAAGGGATAACTGGCTCCACAAGGTGATTGGGACTCGGCCTTTAGAGTTTTATTCACAGCTAATGTCTTCTATGATTTTTCTCTATCCATCTTATGGAAAAGCCCTAACACTCAACCACTGTAAAATAAAGACAAATATGTAAAATTAAATTAATACATGCATACAGACAAGGACTAAGTCAAGGGGACTGTACCAAAATATAAAATTGTTGATTTGTTGGGATTTTGAGAATATTAGTGAATTGTTGTGTTTTTCATAATGCTATTATATTGTTAGTTCAACAAGCACAATATAAACCTAACCTGTTACGTATGTTTCAGAAGTTAATTCTTACCTTTCATCTTTTTGGAGTTTAGTAAGTTGGATAGCTTTCCGAGCAAGGATGAACCTGGAGGGAGAGGTTATATTTGAATGATTAGGTGACAGTTAATTTATCTTAAGAGTTGCCTGCTCTTTTTGAAGTGTTCTTGACTCCACCTACTGAGTATTAATGAAATCTCCTACACTCTCCCATTATTTCCCTGTACTAGAGCAAATGCCATGCTGTCTTCAGTCTACCTCTGTGTCCAAAATCCCTACTAGGCTGTGGGCTCCTAAATGAGAGGTGACCTTCTACTCAATATTTTAGCCCCAAAGTTTAGCACAGTCCTTGGCATAAAGTGGGAAATGAAATGTTGGATGAATTAATATTGCATTAAATGATAATCCTGATAATAACTGCTGCCTTCTGACAAAGGCAATAGTCATTACCAGGATACTCATTTTATACTTGATAAAAGCTGCAAAAACAAATATAAATAAGTGTCTGTAATGGATACAGTGCGTAACTCAGATCCCTCTTTAGAACCAAGCATTCATCACTCTCAGTTCACAGATGAACCATTCCCTAGCAATCACACTCTGCAGCAGAGAACTGCCTGACTCAAGGTCCTCCACCCTTCCCTAGAATGACTGGCTGGGGGTTGTGGTGGGTACCAAGGCCCACACCCTTGCCTCAATGCAAGGCACCTTCGAAGGACCACCAGCTCAAGAGTTCACTGTGGTATGGCTTAGGCCTCCATCAAGACAACACTGGAGCCCAATCTCTCCCTCTGCCTGATCCTGATTCCTTCCCTCCCCCACAGGTAGTGATCCCCAGAGCACTTCCCAATGAACTCCCTGCACCCAAATCTCCATCTCTAAATTGGCTTCCTGGGAGGCTGGCTTAGCACAGTTCCCAAATCTAGTAACTCAGTAAAATTCAGTTATAATCTGTCTGCTTCCCTTTAATTAAATAGATTCTATTTATTATACTGATACTACTAACAGCATGTGTATTTTAAAGAATGGTTTTGTGACAAGAAGTCCTTAGTTATATTATACTATTATTAGAAAAGATTTAAAAAATCCAAATGAGCTAAGGGGCAATAAAATTATTTCTCCATTTAAAAATAAGCTGAAAAATTGTATTTCTTTTATTGTAGGAAAAAAAGACAAGTAGACCAGGACTAAAAATTCAAGGGCTGAAAACAGATATTTCATTCTCTCCCTCACCACCAAACTAAACTGTTTCTCAATTTTATTGGCAATTCCTTTAGAGCTGTTATTTGAGATCATTCTGGGAAGCAAAGATACAAAACATATTTTTTGTGTTAATCCAGAGAACAGTACTGAAGAAGTTGTGAACTGTTTAAGAAATTTAAACTACTGAACTTTAATAGAATATAGTCATAATTTTGCTTGATTTAACACCTTATGTTATGGCTTGTTAGTAATGATTTTAGTTAAATTTTAGGTTTATGCAAAAATCAAACATCTTAGACTTATGGAGTATTCCAATGAAAATCACCAGTGTCTGATGAAAGAGTAAAGTATTTATATGAAAACCTTTTTAGATTTTCAAGTACATTTTACAGTTCCTTATCTAAAAGTCAGTTAGTGTTGGCTATTTCTGTCAAATCACAAGTCAAAAATGAAATAAACTCTTTGATCTAATTCTAACTATGGACAACTATCCTTTAAGTTTATTTGGTGTTTTATTGAGGAAATTAAACATGCTGGCTTTGGGTTGGGAACATGTCACAACTCTAAAGTACAAGTTCCTTTCTAGTTTCCAAAAGGAGCTAGTTATTACAGACACACTGCTGGGCAATTAATACCCCTATCTTCAAGGCTTTCCTTGCCCAGAGCAGAGAGCAGGGTGGAGGCAATTTTCCAGACAAAACAGATGAGGATATCACTTTTTAGAAACTGCTTAAATAACCCCATAACCATCTGGAAGGCTTCTGCCATACATGTCTTTGTTTAAAAAGCCGAAGAAAGCACAGAAGGGCAGATGCCACAATACCTAACTCTCGGGACAAGAACACCAGTGTTCTTCCATCCACAGCTAGACTGGTCTTGACTGAGTCTCCTAAAAACTCTACCTCAATCTCCTGCTTTCCTTTGGCATAAAGGGTACACAATCTGTACTCTTTCGTTCTCAAAGAGGTTAGAGATGAAGAAGCTGTGTTGTTCTTGTGGTCACTATGTTGTGAGCACCTGTACTTCCCATGGATGGTGGTATTTCTTATATCTTACAGCCAGAGAAGTGGTTACAAATCGTTTTTTGGCAGTCTGGTAGCACAGCCTGTTTTCTAGGTCCCTTGGGTCATAGTTCTGCTCCTTTTGGTTTTGTAATTTCACTTTAATGATGCAATGCATATAAGCTCAACTCTCTCAGGAGTGAAGATGGAAACCACTGGTTTCTAAAAGTCACTTGACTACTATAAAAGCTGTGCTCTTTGGTTGCCATGTGGTAGAATAAATAGCCCCTTTGTATAGCTTTGAGTAGGACTAAAAGGCATGGCAACTGGGAAGCTGCAGCACTCCTTAGCAATTCCTTTGTGGGGGTCCTGTGTCCTTCTGAGGACTCTTAGTCCCCTATGGGAAGAGCAGCTGTGTGCAGGATTAGGAGGAGAGGGGAAGTGCTCCCCTGTTCCAGACAGAGAACTTCATCCTGTAACACCCATGATAAAGGACAGCCATGAAATGACCTACTGGAAAAAGTACCATCCACTTGAGGTTTGGATGTGCTTCAAAGTACACTTCCTAATTGGTCATACATCTTATATCCCAGTTATATAACAGTTAATATACTAACATTTGCTATGTAGCAATGTTCAGAATGCAGAATAGGATAAAGTCTAGAAACCCTAACTTTGAAAGGATTTACAGGATAAAGCAGTTCTCATCCCAGAATGGTTTTGGACATTCTGCCTCTTGGCAGGGGTGTCTACCATACTACTTGTTTAGCTTCTTCTTCTGCTGTCCTTAATATGTAAGTTTTATGGGGGAAAGAAATATGCAGGCACAAGTTCAAAAGGTGCCAAGTTTAGTAAAGCTTCCCAGTGCTCTTGTGCCACATACAAAACATTAATATTTTAATACATGGAAATATGATATATTTCTGTAGGGTAATTTATCATTGCTTGAGCTTGATTCCAAAACAATATGTTTTGCCAGCATTCATACCAATACACCAACACAATTTGGAAAATGCAGAACACCCAGCTCTAACTTACCCCATGATGGCAGGCAGTGAACCATCTGGCTTGGTATCATCAAGTGTTATAGCAATTGGAGCTTCCTCATCTTCAATGATCATACAACCACAGTAATCTTAACCAGGAGAAAATCAACAGGAAATTGAGACTGACCTCATCAGAGACTTAGAGGGAAAAATTTTTTATACATATATAACAATTTGTTTTGCTAAGAGGAAGGCAAAGCTTAAACTATCGGTCTTGGCCTATATCCTAGAAGCTATTTCCTATCAATACACACAGTGACTATATGAGATGTCTGTTCACCCAGACACATGGAAAGTGACCCATCTCAATGACCTTCACATAAAGTTCATGTATGACCAAAGCATGGCTAAAATTGTAAGACAGCCTTGGAGTCTTGGAATACATAGGGTATGAGAGGGGTGTGATAAAGGGAATCACCCCTATGAACCCACAGAAGAAATGGCAGGAAGAAGTACTTTGAGTGTGAGTGGAAAGCTTATCAACAATAGTCACCATATCTGCTCAGACCCTGCCTCATTTAATCCTCACTACACCCCGACAGTAGGTCTCATTGTTACCATTTTATGCTGAGACTGATGCTGAGAGAAGTGAAGTGTCACACCACACACCACATAGCTACTAAGCAAGTGAAGCCCAGGAATGTGTGACTTCAAAATAGCACTTTTTTCCATGGTGCCCCTTTGTCTCACTCTGCTCATGAAGAGTAAGTGGGAGGACATAATGCAGGAGCCAGAATAAAGGTGGCCCTGCAACTGGTGGGATCTCTTCCTTCCATTTCACTGCCAGCCAAGTGCTCTTGAGGTCATTACGTGGTGCCAGGGGCTGTAAGGAGATGGACAGACAAGAGATTTCTGATGCTTTCTCTACCAATCTGAAAGCCCTTATTTTATGTTCTGTTCAGTGTCTAGTATAACATTCCTAAAAATGTGTGGTTCCTTCACTTAACACAATTTAAACATGAATCAATGCAACCTACCTTTCTTCTTCCAAAAGGCCTCTTTATAATACATCATACACTTAATGATAGCCCCCATTGGAAGACGCTGGATTAACTGGTTTCTTTCAGATGGTAGCTCTGGTCTGAAATGGATTTTGGCCGTCAAAGTTGGAGGGATGGCACAAATTACGTATCTGCACTAAAACACAAAAACACAAAATACCACCTCAAACATGAGTCACTATGTTTGAAGAGGGCAAGAAACATCATATTTATAATTTTGAATGATATTAAGCAGTAACCACACACAAAATGAAGCCACCGTGAGGCAACAAAACAACAAGGCAGGTCTCAACCAAGGCTGGTAATTTGGAAGTCTGAGTTGGGAACATGCCAACATTAATTATGCCACTGCTTGAATTAGACTTGGTTAGAAACTGCAGAAGACATAAGGCCTATTTAATATATGCTCCTTTTGACTAAACTGAATTACCAAATACACTTCATGATTCAATGTCTCTATGATGATGTTGTCACCAGATTGATCAATAGAGGTGACAGGATGCTTCAGTTTCACTCTGTCTCCAAGGAGGCTCATTATCCGTTCACTCACTTGACCAGATCCACCAACAAATTTACGTTCCTACAGGAGAGGGCAAGCAGGAAAGAAAATGTTATAAAAGGAACAATTTGCCAATTATTGGAAAACGTCCAAAAAGTCACAGGTCATACCTCTACCCTCTGCATACTTAACTGTTGGAAGAACTCATTAGAGGAGAGGCAAAGTCTACCAAGAGACCTTGATTATCATACTCTGCACAATTCATGGCAATGATAAGCTATTCATAGTTTATAAAGTCACAGAATCAGAAGAAATGTTCCTCTATACCAGCGTTTCCTTGATTGAATTCAAACATCAGCAAGTCTGTGGTTTCAAATGCCCAAGAGTAAAGTGTGTGGAGGGAGCCTTGGGAAACAGAAGATGGTGTACTTCTCCCAGGGGATGTGGATTTTTTAAATTAATTTTTTTCTGGTTGTATTGAAATGGGGATGCAGCTTCTAACTCCCCTTGGTTTCTGAAAGCCCAAACCAAGAGGTTTCCAGGCAGATTAAAATGTTCTCTAAGAGAACAGGCTCAGTCAGGGTGCTCTTAGAAATCATCTGGTCATCAGCAAATGATGTTCTAAGAATCTAAATCTCAGATATTGAGTAAATTAAAAAAAATGTCTGGAAGTTTCAATGCAGGGGCAGAAGGATGAAAGTTAAGCACCTTCCTATTCTTCCTGAAATTCTTAAGTAATTTCCTCTAGCAGCCCTATAAGAAGACCATGAGTGCTCTGTCCTACTGCAATCTGCTATATTCACCATGAAAGTGGCTCTGGCTTAATTTTAAAAGGTAAGACTTTAATACAATGCATTTTATAAGAACCAGGGGATATATTTAACCTGCTGTAGAAGATTATCTGAATAGGTAGAAACATACATAGGTAGACTGAGGGACAGCCCAAAATTTGACAATTAGGTATCTTAATCATGCTCTGCCAGAAAACTTTGCATAAGCAGCCATGCAGTGATTTTTGTGCTTTTATAATTGACTATTGTCCTAATGACACCATCAAAGTTCTTTATAAAATATTATCATACTATGTCAAACCTATGTTCATGATCTGTCCTTCCTCAAGAAAATGGGTCCATTTAATTTATAATTTGACCTCTGTTTTCCAAGACTTACTTTAAATTTTAATATAGTAGAGAGACCATGAACTATTTCCATCTTGTTCACTGCCCACCCCTTCATGTCTAGTATTGGTTAAATTAAATTGTTAAAGGATAAATCTAAGCTCGTTACAAAGATATTATGATAATTGTTTGAGATTCATAATCTGAACTGTGCTTTCCAAAAGGTCATGTGGGGTTTGGCTACAAGTATCTTGTTTCCTCTGAATGAGAGACCTAAATACAAAATATGAAGCAAGATACCTCAGAAAGTAAAATACAGGTTAAAAGAAGTAATGTGTGATTTCTGCCTAAAATGAAACACACAAAAAAATGCAACTGTCCTACATTTGCTAAAGCTAAGGGTCAAATGGGCAATAAGTCTTAAGGCTACAGGAACAACTTGAGAACTTCTGGAGATCTCCTAGTGGTATGGAGCTGGGCAAATGCTAGTTGGCAGCAAAAATTTAGACTAAAAAATGTAGAATTTACTACTGAAATAATGGCCATAAATCACTACATGAATTAGTAAAAAGAATAGTCACTTCCATTCTATAACAGTTAACATAAAAGAATAACTGAGACAGAATGGGACAAAAAAGACTTAGGTCTGGAACTAAGATGACAATACAGTAATTTTACAAGTACAGCAGTACCCGCTTATCTGCAGGGGATACCGTTCAAAGTCCCCAGTGGATACCTGAAACTGTGGGTAATACCAAACTCTATATATATTAATACTGTGTTTTTTCCTGTACATACATTTCACAGCTTCTCTTTGGCATACCCAAATTGCCAGCACTACTTTTGCACATTGGAGCCATTATGAAGTAAAATAGGGGTGACTTGAACATAAGCACTGCAATACTCTGACAGTTGATCTGATAACTAAGATAGCTACTAAGTAACTAATGGGCAGGGAGTGTCTACAGTGTGGATACACTGGACAAAGCGATGATTCATTTCCCAGGAGGAACAGAGTGGGAGGGTATGATATTTCATCTCACTTCTCAAAACTTATGAATTGGTTATTTCTAGAATTTTCCATTTAATATTTTCTGACCATGATTGACCATAGGTAACTGAAACCACTGAAAGGGAGATCGTGGATTAAGGGTTGGGAGGTGGAGCAACTGAAGTAGAAATTTTTGGAAATCAGTTATTTCAGTAATTTAGCTCCTCCTACATAAGTAATTTTACCTACCTCCAAAAGGAAAGAACTGAATTCTCAAAATGTAATTAATTCAAAATGAAACACTCTTTGACTGTGAACTTATTTTCAGCAATGATGAAAGGAAATGAGAAATTCTGTTTTCAGAAAAGCTTCTTGAGATCATTTCAAGCTGCTAATTATTTATGTTTCAAAATATGGAAGCAAGTATTAAGATGCTGATCTGAGTGAGGGCAAAAATCACAAAGAATGTTATATTTGAGAAGGATACTCCATACCTGGCCTCCGTTGGTAACTGAGAATATCCGAGTGGTGCCACCACACTGCTTCACATACCACAAGAACCACAGGGCAGACACTTCATGGGGCTCAGACGTCACATTAATGTTCACAAAAAGCGATGCAAAGTGCTTTGCAGCTCTGGTCACAGAACAAGAGCAGATGTCAGAGGTAAATACATACATGCTTGTCAGAACATCGTATTTTTAAAACACAATGTAGTATGGTTAGAAAACATTTCTGTGGTTTTTGAAAAAACCTCAAGAGCTCAATTTGTGAAGGAATACATATTTTAACTATTGGGGGAAATAAACTTTTCCCTTGCTTTTAGGAAATTATGGGTTAGCTTCAAATATACTAATTCCAATTTGGTCTAAAGGGTCACTATGGATCTCAGGGATAATGAAGGATATTTGTTTCCATTTATTTGAATAACCATCCGCTACCTTTCACCTCCACTGACCCCACCCTGTTCCAGGCTACCATTGCCGATCACCTGGGTTACAACAATGGTGGCTCCTCATGGTCATCCCTACCTAATCATTTTATATTCTCTCTTGATGCTTCTCTACATTATAGCTAATTAAATCTTTTAACAGCCCAATACTAAACAAAAACAAACAAACAAACAAACAAACAAACACTATGCATAAAACCCTTCAATAGTCTTCACGGCAAAAGTCTTAAATACGGTCAATTTATCTTGCATCCTCAGAATCTCAACTACTTTTCCAAATTCCCATTACATCACTTTATCATGGCATCTATATGGTCCAGGAATACCATCCATACATTATTAAAACATGCCAATCTTCTAATCTCAGGGTTTTATAAAAGCTGTTTCTTGTTCTATCTGGATAATAACTTCTGCAAACCATCCATTGTTCATAATTCCCAAAATGCACTGTGGCTCATTACTGGAAGATAACATCTGCACACACAATCCATATCTTATGTCTTCCCCCCCATCCAATATGATTCAAATCTGGAAGATACCACCTCTCCACATCATCTATCCTCTACTCTTCTTGTCTCCATATCAACTGGCTCATTCATTATTGTAACATATCATTCTCCCATACCATCTATTGTTTATGTCTGGTCCCATCCACATGGCTCATTGTTGCAAATACCATCTAAACACATATTCCATCTCTTCTGTCTCCTCCTACCCACTGTGGCTGTTCCTGAAAGATACCATCTGCCCACACCATCAATCCTTTCTATCTGTACCTGTGCCCACAGTCACTGTAGAGCATTCCTGGATGATACCATCCCCTCACACAAACTATCTTTTTGTATTTCCCTAAGCTTGGTGGCTCTATGCCATGTAGCCTTTCTCTATCCTGATGGACTGGGACTCATTCCTGAAAGATACTATCTGAACACAACATTCATCTTTTAAATCTTCCCCCATCAACTGTGATCCATTACTAGAATTTACCATCCATCCAAATCATCCATCCTCCACTCTTCCTGTCTCCCAATTAATTTGCTCATTTTTGGAAGAAACCATTCTCCCACACCATCCATTTTTCCTGTCTTCCCCCATTTACTGTGGCTCATTCATGAAAGATACCATCCTATCACACCATCCATTCTTACTGTCTTCCCATCAATTGAACTATTCTTAGAAGATACTATATCCCCACATTACCCATTGTTCCTATCTCCCCTCATCCACCATGCCTCATTCTTGGAAAATATCATCAGCACACACCATCCATCTTTCCTGTCTGCCCACATCCAATGTGGCTCATTTCTAAAACCTATCATCTGACCCCTGCCCAGCATCTATCCTTCCTGTCTCTCCTCAGAGTCAATGTAGCACAGCACTGGATGATACCATCCTTTCAGATAACCTTTTTGTCTCTCTCCATCCATTATGGCTCATTACTGGAAGATACCATCTGCACACACAATCCATCTTTTGTCTTCCCCATGTACTATGATTCCTTCCTTGAAGTTATAATCCATCCTCCACTCTTCTTGTCTCCATATCAACAGGCTCATTAGTGGAAGATACCATTCCTCTACACCATCCATTATTCTTGTCTCAACCCATCCACAGTGTCTAACTGCTGCAAATACCATTTAAACACATATTCTATCTCTTATGTTTCCCCCTAAATACTGTGGCTCATTCCTAGAAGATACCATCCCCTATACCATCTAATCTTCCTCTCTCCCTGTGGACTGTGGTTTATTCTGGAAGTTACCATTCCCCCAAGCTATTTCATCTTTGCTGCCCACCCCATCACCATCTACTATGCCTCATTCCTGGAAAATATCATCCCCACACAACCTCCTTCTTTCCTGTCTTCCCCCATCGACCATGGCTCATTCTTGGAAGATATCATTCCCCTACACTATCCACACTTCACATCTTTCTCCACTGACTATGCTCACTTCTGGAAGATACCATCCCTTCACATCATCTACTTTTCCTGTCTCCCCTGAACTGGCTCATTCTTGGTTGACACCACCCACACACACCATCTATCTTTCATGCCTCCACCCTCTTCCACTGTGGCTCATTCCTAAAATATACCATATGCACCCTTCTTGTCTCCCCCCATCCACTGTCACTCATTCCTGAAACATACTGTCTTCTTAATCCATCCATATTTCTTGTCTTATCAACTATGGAGCATTCCTGGAAGATACTGTGCCCCTACACCTTCCACCCTTGCTTGTCTCCTATGATTCTCTGTGGCTTATTTTTACTTGATGCTCCAAGTATTGGTGTTTGCAATAGATTGTTTCATCAAAGAACATCTCTTCTATTTTCTGATACTTCAAGTTCACTGTTACAATCACTCTCCTAGCATTATGTAATTTTGTCTATAATGCCAGTTTCTTGCTAAAAGATTATAAACTCCATGAGTGCAATAGTCTTGTTTAACAAATTTATCACCATTCCTCAGTGTTTACTAGAGTGCCTTCACATAGAAGCCCCCAAATGGTGACTAAATGATTTGTAAGTAACGTAGCTAATAACATATATTCTCACTGAAAACATTATGTAGTTTATATATTTTTATTTATACTAGTGTCCCTCCAGTTTCATACTTTTACATGTATTTGGAATTACTTAATATATTTCCAAATTGCTTCTGTAGCTGACCTCTATATCATTTGAAAACACAATTACTTGTTTTATTGCAAATCACAGGACCCTTTCATTAAAAAAAGTTCTACTTCATTCACCTACTTTCTTCTTATATTTTAGATTCATTTTATGTTTGAACCTGCATTAAATCTCTAAAGTGCCCTCAAAGTTGCTACTGACTGAAAGACCATTAGGTTTCCTCTTATTTTTTTTTCCTACAACCTATAGAGGAAAAAAAATTTGCAGTTCAAGATAGGATAGAAAGGATCAGAAAGGAAGATAAAAAGTAAATTTTAAATAGTCAAGTATACCTTGTCCAGCAGATTTTATCAATGAGATCTTTCATTGTCATTGAGTCCCATTCTTTAGCATGTGGGGCACTCCATGGTGCATCAGCTGGAATCTGCAGAAAAAGAAGCACCCACTTCCAGGTGTGATGGTCACGGCCCACTGTCTTGCTAAGATGCCCTAAGAAGAACCTCTGAAAACAGGTCTCTCTGTCTATGTTGGAACATGTAATTGGTGTACAATTCAATGTAGAGATAATGGTGAGTTTGGATGGAGAGCTCTTTGGATTCTATGTCTTAATAATAATAATAATAATAGCAACAATGCATTAATGTCTATATAAATATAAAATATGAATATGTAAATTAATAAATTTGGTTGGTAATGATCATTATTACTATTACTGAAAGCAAACACCCATTTTAAGTCCCCAGTTTAAGTTTGAGAGAGTGATGTTACAGAACCTAAGTAAAATTGGTGGAAACAAATATTTCTGTCCTTTACTAGTAGAGTGACATTACACATGGATAAGACAACTATAAGAAGGATATCTGGCTAAAATATATCACACAAACTGGAAAGCACACAAGCATTAGTATCAGACAGATGTGAGTTTGAATCCTGGTTCCCTTGCTGTGTGGTCTTGGGGAAATTACATAACCCCTTGGTTCTCATTTTCTTCATTTGTAAAGTGGAAATAGTACCAACTTGACATAGTTGTTGGGTGCATTTGAAATGATATGCATCATTGTCCAGGACAAAGTTCCCAGCACTATGGAAGGATATTAAACAGCTGTTACTGCTATTTCAGAAACAGGTCACGTGCAAGTTAAACACACACTTTACCTCCTTTCCCATGTTATCCATTGTCCGCCACAGATTGTTGTAATCCAGATATGCAATGGGGTTCCATACTGGAGGGAAGGCACCCCGAAATGGGTAAGTTTTCCCCTATAACATAAAAACAAAGGATAATGTCTTAAATTAGGATGGCATTCTAAAAACCTCAAACCAACCACCCTAAGACCCATTTTCAAAGTAACAGGATCCTCTACTGTGTTAAAAGTATCACCTTTGATGAAAAGTCAATGCATTTTATTTACACAGGCACCAAATTTCAATAAAATTGGCAAAATACCCCTGATATCTATTACCTGCTTTTAATTTATAGAACATAATAGATTTGAATTTATTTCTACTTATGCATATATAGAAAAATAAATATACAAAGTATCTAATGCCATTGCTACAACATTCTCAACTCCTGAGTTCCTATTTAATCTCTTTGAAAGATGCTCCTATTCAGATGAGAGAAGGATGATGACTGTTTTTGGCCCACATAGAGGACTGGAATAATAAAGCATACCTCTGACTGTGTTTTAAAGCTCGTATAGGCTAAATACAGACTGGCTAGATGACAGAGCACACCCAAAGTCAAGAATCAAAATATTAGAAAAATGGAATAATGGGCATTGCCATTTTTGGTTGCCTAGCATCCATTTCCCATTACTGGTAGAACCTTGGGTTCTTCTTGGGAAACTGCCTCTCCTCCTCTGTGGATAGATGTGTTTTGACCATCTCCTATTACAGCAGGTAATGGGATGGACAGATTCTTTGTCCCCCTCTGGCTCTTGGTGCAGCCAGGCTATGATCTGAGTTCAGCCAATCACACAAAACTCTAATCTTGGAATGAGTCACCCAAGGACAGAAATAAAAGTTGACTCTGGGTTCTCTTTCTCCATGGTAGCATGCTGAGCAGATGCTTCCTGCTATAAAGACTATGGCTATGGTTCCTGCTTCTAACTTGCCAGAGCTCCCCTGCTTTCTGCCCATTCTCAAGTGTAGCCCTCCAGCCTCACCTAGATTTTGTGGGCTGTGATATCCTTTCAGCAAATTTCCTCTTGTTAGCCTTAGTTGGTTTCTATTGCTTGGTACCAAGACCTCTAACACAGAAACGGATAATTATTAGCCACAATTTACTTCCTTTCAGTTGTATGACAGGCATTACACAGTGCAAATCCACGGATGAGGGAAGAGTAAATTTTTAGAAAAAGAGATCAGGACTACGTAGTTTCTAAGGCCTTATTTTCTAGTTTAATTCCTTTTTCTTTAAAATAAAACATCTTGCTAATCTTTATAAGCTTGCGATATTGTCTTCTAATATAATTTTGCATGAGATTTTGTTTTTTATCAAATAAAAATATATTTGATATTTGTAGAAAGGCTGCTGTGTGCACTGAATGACATTAAGGGTTGTGTTAGATTTTTTTAAAAACAGCTAAAGCAAAACTCGGGACCATCAAGTCAGGGACACAAAACATAACAGCATTTGCATTCATGTGCTCAGACTTGCAAGCACGTGCATACACACTCCAACTAAGTAAAAATATATGGCAGCCATTAAGTGACAAAGAAGTAATTTTCCCTTCCACAGTTACAAGTTCAAATAACCTTGGCAGATTGTGATCTGATTTCTTATCTGAAAATACTATGTTGTAATGCTGTAATACAACTTTTTGAGACTCTAAATCTTTTATCACCACCTTCACCATTACCATTCATTTGCATTATCTCATGTAATGCTTATTCCTGGGAGGCAAGCACTATTAATATTTCCATTAAATATCAGAGGAAACTAAAACTCAGGGATATTAGGTAGAAAATAGTAGAACAGAAATTTTCTGCTCCCAAAGGCTTTGCTCATTAACACTTTAAGTTTTCTGGCCTTCCATATGGTTGATGGAAATTTGAGATATGCTTGTTCTAGAGACATCTTAAAATTCCCAACTGAATGAGAGAGAAATTTGAAATGTGAAACTTATAAACCTTCTGCTCACATCTTTCATGTTTGTAAGGAATAAAAACAGGACTAAAAAGCTCTGGAGTATAAGATGACTGCTGGGGAAGCAGGGTCAACTTTGGAAAATGGAAAATGCTGAAATTTGTTCTGAGAGAAATGAGCAGAGACACTTTACCCAGAACACACAAAAATAGCTATGGAAAGGTTAAGTAATAGCTTATAGGCAGCCTTCAGAACAGCTGGTTCTTGTTATAATTCTTCCCTTAGTTGGAATTGGGGAAAATCTACATTTTCCTCCATGCTTTTATATTCAAGTAATAGTCTCATACAAAACTGCTCTTTGCTTTAAAAGTTATTTAAAAAAATTAAATATGCTTAATTGTATGGGGGCATTAAGAAAAGTATTATAAATATAATTTAACACAATGTCTGCCACATATCTAATGAAGTTTTTTTCAAGATTATGCCAACCACAGTATGATTTCACACAAGATCCTAAAGACCCTATAATTTGAGCCTTGATAAATAGGTGGCATGAGAACTGAAGAGTTCAGCAAGAGAGAAGAGTCTACCCTGGCACATTTTTTAGGAATAGGAGCCATTGGATATTCTAAGATCATAAAGACCCACTATAACACTAATTTTTATCATGTAGACAGAGGCACCAAGTTGATAAATGGATTTCATTAATTAGTTTCACTGTTAGCATTTTCTGGCTTCTCTGCTCTTATTCCACAGAAAACCTAAATCTGCTAAAGAAATGCATATACGAGGGCTGTCCAGAAAGTATCCAGCCATGAAATATGAAAAGTACAGGCATTTATGGCTGGATTTTTTACGAAAACCTCTCTTATATGGAAACAGGCACTTACAAGTCATCTCTTCCTTTCTCACAAGCCTCTGGAAGGCTTATTTCCTCCATGTCGTGCTTATGAACTAGGTAACTTGAGACTACTTTTTGCATGTGTGAACCCCCAAAGTAGTGCAGTGGAAGAGTCTGGAGATAGATTTCTCCCATAGTTTTCTCACAAAGGTGTCAGCAGTTTCTCAATCCTAAACCACATATCAGCAGAAATACCTATACACCCAAGAGAGTGAGGCAGGAGCTCTGGGAATACTTCCAAATGGTTACTGCTCTTTAAAAATAAAAGGAAAATAATCTTGAGTAAAGGTCAAGTTTATTTTGTGCCTACACTCTGAAACCTCACTACCCTTCCAAAGTGGCCTTTAATCTTTAAAGGATTATGTCTTCGTCACAGCAGAAATTGTTGATGTCAAGTAGAACTCAATGTCCCTGGAACTGTGCCCAAAATACTCAAGTCCCTTTGAGAAACCACATCCTCAATCTACCAAAGTTCATAATAGTGGGAGACTATTGCCAGATGAGGACAGTTTATGGCTTCCACATAATTCTTTATTGTTGGTTATATAAAATAAGCCAAGTTTATAGTAAGC
Source organism: Lyroderma lyra (assembly GCA_004026885.1). Lineage (NCBI taxonomy): Eukaryota > Metazoa > Chordata > Mammalia > Chiroptera > Megadermatidae > Lyroderma > Lyroderma lyra. The sequence goes on from PVJL010008616.1 coordinate 40,618, forward strand.
AAGCAGTACTTACTGACTGGCATGTTACAGAGTTACATCTCTCTGTATGTTTAGATTTTACTTAAACAAAAGGAAGTGAGTGTTATTAAAGAATATCATAGGCCACTGAGGAAAGCTGCCAAATATTTTTCTTTAAACATCTTCAAAATAAACAGATATGTTCTGAATTGGTTGAGCAACATATCTGTCCAACCAATATGAATTCCTTGGCACCCTTCTAGTACCATTGTTTTGTGACAAGCCTATAAGAGAAATCTTTTGGTGTTTTTTCTATAGTGCATAATAATGCCTTAAATAAATAAATAAATAAATCTTTAAAAAGACCCTTTAAATATGATAACAATATTGTATTATATTAGTAGTTAAAAAATCTTTTTCTTCCTCTTTCCAAATGCAGGTAGCCACGCTCTCTTCAAACATAGTTTTATTTTACCTAGAAAAAGCCATCATAAAAGACATAAAAAAATGTATTCCATTGGAATGTGCTGGTTCTCTCAAGACTTTACCTAGTTCTCATTCTTTGCAAGACTGCCCTTTCTTCCATCTCCTGACTCCCCCAGGGTCTGATACCCAGCCTTAGCCTTTTCCTTTTCCTCTATCCACCCATTTCCCTGAGGAATTCACCCACTATCTGGGTTTGTTATTATATTTGCATAGTCTTATGGTTTGCATTTTTCTGCCCCTCTATATTTATGAATACTACAAAATTGTTATTTATAACCTCTCATACAACTTCAAGGGCTGGGAGGATGTTCCTTCCTGAGTGTTTGTTCATGACCTGATGTTTCATCATATTCTTAGCCCCCTCTCTTAGCACTTGCACAGTTATCAGCTAGCACAGTGGGCATTTGAATTATGCTGTCCCATCTTTGGAGAAAGAGAACTATTAAGCTCTGGTATAACTGATGATACATAATCAAGAATGAAAGTTTTCAAATAAATAGTTTTGCCATCTTTCCCAAGGGATCCTAGTTATATAGAGAAATTACAAAGTAATTATGATAGGAACAATGCGAGTTCTTCTGGAGGCTCTTGGGTAAGTATAGATATTTGACAGGGCATTTTAAAAGTATTTTTGCTGTTTCCCAAATGTCATTGACCCAAGAGCAATAGGCAATTAAAAAAATAAGATGAAAATGTTACTCTGTGAGGACAAGTGGTTGTTTTTCTTTAACAGCTTTAAGATATAATTCACAAGCTCTATATTCCACCCATTTAAAGTGTAGAATTCAATGGTTTTTGGTATATTCAAAGTGTTGTGCAACCATCATCACATCTAATTTTAGAACATTTTTGTCACCCCAAGAAGAAACCTTTACTTATTAATAGTCACTCTCCATTCTCCCTGACCCAATTTTGAAAAACTGCTGAAGCAATTCTTTACCATTGTGCATTTTAAAGCAGCTGCACCATTTTACATTCCCACCAGCAACATATGAGGGCACCAATATCTCCACATGCTCACCAATACTTGTTATTGTCTCTTTTTTATTATAACCATCCTGTTGAGTGTGAGGTGATCTCTCTTTGTAGTTTTGATTTGCATTTCCCTAATGACTAATGATGGCCAAAGTCAAATCAGGCTTAATGAGTGAATGGTCATGATGTTGCACTCATCCTTGATGCCATAACACTTTGTACGTAGGCCCACTAAGCAAGTGACAGTGAAATGAGATGGTGTGATGGCTTTGTAATGTGTCAACTTGTTCAGGCTAAACTGGATTTCCTAGAATCTTCTTTCCTATATATTTCTAATTAGAGTAAGTCACAAGAGAGATTCTTTTGGGACATTTAGAGAGCAAAAGTGAGGCAGCATTCATTTTGTAGTTCACACACATTGTTGCTTTTTCTCATGGCACAAGGTAGTGGCCCATGGTACCTCGCCATTTTCTATACTGTATTAAGCTGACTTATGTACATATCCTACTTTCCTAACTAGTCTCAGTGCACCTGAGAAGGAGGATTATGACTCACATGTGTTTTAATCTCCTATATTGCCTTGTAAGTACCAAGGTCCTAAGAAATGTTTGTTAAAAGAAGAAATAAGAGAGGGATGGAACTTATAATTTTATAGCCCATCTTGTATCATATCTTGCTCTTCCAAGGCATAGAAAGGGTCTAGTCTTTTTCTACACAAACGACTCCCTCTTTTCCCAACTCACACAAGACCTAATGAATGCCAATTTAACATAATTTTAACATCAATTTGACATACATACCTTTCTAAAATAGCCATAATCAATATTATAATCAAATTTACTATGTGTAAAGTGTTGAAGGAAAAAGAAAAACATGGAAGACTCAGTCCCTTAAGAAATTTAAATTTCTAAAAACATTCCCCATGTTAGCATTTCTTACTCTGATCTTTATGGATCCTATATGAAAATTGGTTCCATGGAAAGTCCTGGCTTGTAGTTAAACAGTTTTTGTTTGTTTGTTTTTACTGCCAGTCCTCATGGTACTCCTTTTTTAACTAATGGGCATTTTTTTTTTTTTTTTTACTAATGGACATCTTGGTTCTCAACGACAGAATATGGCATACTTCCAAAATTTATCTAACTAACAAATGCCCTATTTGGCAAAGAACTTTTGGGATTAATGTTGCTTAGAAAATATTCCCTTAGGCGTTCTTTCTTTGTATTCTGGCTGTCACTGGAAACACATGGGCTAGAAAGAGGAGCTGCAATAACCATCTCTTTTCCCCAAACGCTACAAGTGGAAATATATTCTCATGTGTACCTCTCCTGGACAACAAGGTATATCATCTCACAACACTGAGTTGGATAGGAGAAATAAAATGAAATTACTTGCACATATAGCTAAAACTGCAAGTACTCTGTACTAAATCTTGGGCCTGGGACTCTACCCCCTGGAACTTGGCAGTATAGACAGAAATTACATCAGAACAAGTCAATAGGGTCAAGGACAAAGCAGAGCTTCTTGCCAGATAGGCTACTGATTGAATGCATTCAACCTGTGTATCCTAGTGATTGGGCAGATTCAGTCAGGCCCCTCTACTGGATGGATCTACTTCAGTGATGGCTCTTGTGATTATGAAGGTGAAGATATGACTAGGACTTGCAGTGGGAAAAAGGGTGGACTAGGAGCCATCAGATTCTTAACACCATCTTCCTAACATTTGTACATCAGAAAAGTATTTTTAAAAAAATCTACAGTTTGGGAAGATTCACAGATACTCAGGGCTTCTTTATTGGGTGCCCCAATAATTATGTAGATTGGCAACTGCAACAATATCTGTACTCGCTGGGTACTTTGAAAAACACACAAAATAAAATCTCAACTTGAGGTTCACTGAGTATCATTTGAGCATGACAAAGTACATGAGAGCTATGGGAAGGAAAGGAAATGGACTAGTAGTTTAGTAATTGTTCTCTTTGTTTGAAAAACCTGACATGAGAAGTTTTATAAATGAAAAGGACCCAGTTCCACTGCTTTCAGGATCAAAATGTTTGTTGTTTAATTATAATTAACACTTAAATTTTCTATGATTCTACCTAGAATTTTCTTCTTTTGGTTTTATTAAACCGAAACACAAAGAAAAAAGAAAGAAATGCTATGAAAACAGTACTGGACTGCTCAATACAAGGTATCAACATTATTATCATTATTTGTCTCTTTTCAGTTTCAAGTTGTGCTTGCTAAGAGTAGTTAGCAACTAGGTTTTCACATCTACCTGTCTGTCTGTTTGTCTCTCTCTCATTCACTTCTGTAGGACCTTGAACCAAATACTTGCATTCTAACAGCTTTCTCCCATCTCTAAAGTAGGGATAACTGAAACTCTGAGGTCCACTAGGTTTTCAAAAGGTATGTGTTCACTGAGTTCAATACAGAAGTGAAAAGGCTTGTAGTCCAGGGAGTTCCCTGATGGTGTAGTGGCTTAAGGCTTCGGCGTTGGCGCTGTCAGCGCTGCGGCCTGGGTTCGGTTCCCAGCCAGGGAGCTACCCACATACAAAAAAAAAAAAAAAGAAAAGGCTTGTAGTCCACACCTGAGACAGAGGGCCATATAGCAGCAGCAATCCTGCTAAGTGGCAAGACAAGGCAATGACAGAAAAATTTTTCTAGCTGGGTAAGAGTGTGCTCATAGGACTGTGGAACTTCCCTTCTTCAGAAAGTACTCAGAATTGATCAGGTATGGGATTCATAAGACATTAGAGGGGGTTTAAGGTTTCAACTATTAGAAGACTACTCTGCAAAAGTTTGAAAATTCAGTGCCAATGATTAAGCCTTTTGGTTGGGGTAGTCGGCACATGTCCTGGGGTAGGGGCAGGGGATTCAGAAGGAGCAGGAGAGGAAAGAAGTAGGAAGCAACTACATTCTAACCTGAAAGGTCCAAACCTCTAGGAGTTGGGTTACCATGAAGACTAGAGCAATTTCTCTTGAGAAAGCTGCTTATGTAATGTTTTATTCCATTCACAAGTTTCTTTTTGCCTTTAGCCAAAAGGTTGAGGCCTCACTTGAGGACATGATTGCAAAGTTCTACAGCCTTTGTGTCTGAGAAATCCTTTGTGTCTGACCTAACCCCCTTTCTATGCTGCCACTGAAGGCCAGTTCAAGGAAGGAAGGTGACTCTAGACTACTTCTCAATGAATGGTTAGAAAACAATTTCCATACTAATTAACTCCCCATTAAAAATGAATGGCTAACAAGAAAAAAATAATGGAAGGAATTGAAAAGAGTTCTGTGGGTGGATAATGCTATCACAACAATGTGAATGTACTTAATGTCACTAAATATGGTTAAGATGGCAAATTTTATGTTACATGTATTTTACCACATTTTTAAAAGAAAAAAATAAATGGAAGGAAAATATCCAATAATTAACCTGACTTTGCTATATATTGAGCTCTTGCTTCAACTGAGTAGAAACATTATCCTCTTAGAAACTAAATCAGAGATTTAGCCCTGCAAGTTTATAGGAAAAAGAAAGGAGCCTTTGAGAGAAAATGGCTAATGTTGACCTAGCTTTCTAAACAGTACAAGGATTTAAGACTAATTTCTGACATTAAGCTTTCCTGTGACTCACAAGTAGTAAATTAAGCCTTTCTAAAATGGAGGGGGGGGAAAAGGAAGTTACTTAAAAACATTTTTTTTACCGGCTATGCCATCTTTATATGTATATCTTTATACTGAATACTTAATAGATCAAAGTGAAAACATGTAAACATTTTAGTGTCTCTCATTTTAAAAAGCTATGCATAATTATAATTTAGAGGGAAAAAATGAATAATCCTTCTTGCATTACCTCTTTTCTACAATCAAAACAGAATTTCTTATCATGAGAACCATTACCACTTGCCTGTCCTTACCTAATTGTCTTTTTTTCACCTTCCACCCTGATTTATACAAATTACTTTAAATCCTCTCTTCTTTCTTTTTTAAAAAAACTAGGCAGGGTATAAAGGCATAAAATAAAATACTCTTATCTCAATCATACTTTGACTAATAAGTTTACATAAATTATTTATCAGAAAGAATACATAGCCAACATTTCCAAACCATGCCCTAGACCTCTAGACGTAATATTTTAACACAATAATAGAATCCATTTGTAGTCTTCAGCCAGCAGAGCCTGACTAGGAATGGCCCAGGGGTTACTCAGGTGTCAGGTGCTCACTGAAGGCCAGAGGGGCTACAGATCTATGACTCAGGGTACAGGAGAAAAGAAAAAGCCCCTATGGTGCATGGACCACATATGGCTCAGGGACACACCCCACCCCACTTCCCAGGTCCACAGGGGCCTCTACTGACAAAAGTAGCAGGTAACTTTTGTGACATCCTGAAACAATTTATTAGAAAGGTTCCCAAGTTAACTTTCTGACCATGGAATAAGGAACAATATGATGTGGTCCACAGATCCCTGAGCTTAAGAGTTGGAAAACCTCACTTTGTCTCCTAAACTCTCTGAGCCTCAATTTTTTCATCTGTAAAATGGGGGGAAAGAATACTTTTTACATCATAGGATCATTGGGAAGCTGAAATGAAGTAAAACATGGATAGGCATGACAAATGGAATACAGAAATGCATGGAGTCAGATAGAATTAATTTAGGTGATTAACAGCAAGGAGACAAAGACATGACAAGTACCATCCCTACAAGTGCCTAACAACACCTTTGGCTTCTTGAGTTTCCTACAGAGAGGGGTTAAAAAATAAAAGAATAACTTTCTTTGAAGAAAAAACAAACAACTTCTGTGAGCTGGCATGGAAAGGTGTTAAAAGAAGCTTAAAAATATCTTAATCCAAAAAAACACAAAAAAACAAAATAAAACAACATACTACTATAAGCAAGGGGTCAAAGTCACAGTTACACCTGGTAAATGTTAAGACAAACAACCAAAGGAAAAAAATATCTCCTCTGCTTTCAACATAGCCTACTGGCTAAACCAAAGTTCACCTCTTAGCAACAACAACAAAAAATATTATTTAGTATTGCAGAACACACACAATCTGTAAAGCCTTTGATCTCAGTTGTTGGCATAGAAACCTGGAGTAAATGGCTGTCGGAAGAATAAAATAAATACAAGGAAAAATTGCTTGGTGAGCTGTTACTATCAGGGAAGCCTATTTTGTTTCAAATCTTTATCACACCATTCTTTAAAAACAAATGTGTCGTATATATTTATAGTCTGTAATTTTATTTAGAAAGGATGTAAAAAGCAGGGAGAAAGTGATAATGCATGCATATACCAATTTTTCCTTCAAAGCAGCTCCTGCAAAATGCCTCATTCCATCTCTGGCAGCATTCTCTGTTTTCACATCCTCCCTGCATTATTAAGATCTGGAGGAACTGATGAAAAGAATTTAAAAAATGAAGTATTTCCTCCTTCCTTCCCCAAGAATTGACACTGCAAAATTTAACAAAAAGTCTCTGCAACCTAATGAAACTCATTCATAAAACAATCCTAATGGTGCATCTTATTTACTAATGGAAGTAATGAATCAATCCAAGAAGCATTCAAGTCCACTTGCCTCCCTTACACCACCAAAGAAAAACAATCCATTGAGAAGACATTTTAAACCTATCTAGCTGATGCCCCTTAAAATCCACCTTTTAGGTGAAAGTCATATGATTAATTTATATTAATTTTACAAATAAGAGATAATCTCCCAAATAAAGCCATATCAAATTCACAACATTCATAACATCTGTTCACTGTCAAAAGCAGTCAAGAAACTATTATGTAAGAATCAGGATCTACTAAACCAGAATTAGAATAGGGATTCTATTCACAAGATTCATGAAGGACAAGGCAGAAATGTTAGCTAATATTATTTATTTATTGTTATTGTTTAATTGTCTCCTTCCTTTAGATGGCAAATTCCATGTAAGCAGAAACTCTGATCACGTTCCCACCACTATATTTTCACCCTAGAACAATACGTGGTCCAGAGGAGATTGCCCAGTAACTATTTATTGAACTGATGAATACATTTAGCATAATAATGTGAACATTCTATGACTGAAGTAAATACACATAGTCTCTAAAGGAAGGAACAAAATGGAAAACACTAAACATTTATCCCCAGTGCTCAACTGAGGGGCTCAGGCTTGGGACTCCATGTGATGTCAAAACTTACACTATAAGCTAGCAAAGGTCAAGAATAGTTCTTTGGTGAATACTATACATCATCCTGGAGCAGGTTGAAACTGGATGCACTACAGTTTGCTAACAAAAAAAAAACTGAGGTATTCTTTCAGGTTGCATATTGGGAAAACAGAATGCAATCTGGATCATAAAGAATACCGCTTTGTTTAATTAGAAAGTAGCAATCTTCCAGTGATTCACTCACTTCATTATGGTGTTATTTACTGAAAAGAATGCACTGTATTATATTACAGAAGCCAGGGTTGTCACAAGAGATAATGTAATTTGCATTATTAACCCAATACACTATTGTGTTGGGGAAAAGTCCATTTTTTCCCCCTAGAATGAACAGAACAGTTAGAAATGAGATATTTTTAAATAAGTGGACGTGTTTTTTTGCTATACAGTTTATTAATCATCTTACCTGGAATATTTAACTGAATGTGTTTCTGCTTTTCTCTTATCTGGCCTATTCCCTTTAAAGTTTCCTGGTTACATAAAAATATCTACTACACTGAGTATTTCTCATTGCAGAAATATGATTTAATTAGAAACACTGGCAGAAATGAGGCACTCATTCAGATAAAATAAACGCAAACCAGCCCACTACTTTTTTTTTTACCTTAATATTGCTGTCTACCTTGGGTGAAATATATGTTCTCTGGCAGGATAAAGTATGTGAGAGGATGGTTTAATGGTATTTATATTCTCAATCTTTTCATTAGATGAGATTATATCTTAAATGAAAAGAGTGTTTAGTATCATAAATATGTGCTTATTTGTAGGTAAGTACTAAAATTCAAAATAAAGCTTCAACATTCAGTGTCTGGCACTTAAATAACTGTGTTCTAGTTACTACATCAATCACAATAATCGAGACACAATGATTATATTATAGCTACACTGCTCTTCCAGGCTCACAGGCCAAAGAACCGAGCAAAAAGATCCCTAGCATTGTATTTGGGGCCACCGTGAAGGATATGACTCTAGGGAGTTCCCTGAGTGTAGTGGTTTAAGGCTTCGGTGCTGTCAACACTGTGGCCTGGGTTCGATTCCCAGACAGGGAACTACCCACATTAAAAAAAAAAAAAGGATATGACTCTTAGTAGAGAGCCCTCAAACAAGACTAGGTAGGACAAATGCTAAATATAAGGCAGCTTCCTAGAGTTCAAAGCCACAACAAAAACCCTGACACAGGCATCAGGCACAGCAAGAGACAGCACAGAGAAGCTGAAATGCCTTGCCCTGAATTCCAGCTCTGTGGCCCTTACGCCTTTGAGTAGGTTTCTTGGCCTCTGACCCTCAGTCTGTTTCTCTGAAATGGGGCTATAACCTCTGCATTTGGGTCCTTCTGAGGTCCTTCCCAAGATAATGGAGGAAAAGACCCTGGCATAGGACCTGGAACATAGGAGGATCTCAGCAAAGGAGAACTAAGGTTGTCATTACTACTATCAACCACTATGGCCACAATTTCAGTATACTTTTTGTTGTCCAAAGTGCAGATTAAGCAGGAGTGTTAGCATCAAGCCTGCCACATGCTGTATGTTCAATAATTATGACAGAACATTATTACTATTATGTTGACATACATGACCATGCAATGGAAAAGTTTCAGAGGTTAATAATGACTTACATTCTTGAAAGAAGCCTACAAAGTCCAATACCATGAGACGCCTTTTCGAGTCAGTTATGTCGCAGCTCCATCATATTAGTATTTTGAGGAAAGAAAAATATGGTGGTAGTTGAGCAGCTCTACCTTATGGAAAGCTGTTTTTCAGGAACAGGACTATCAGAGATGTGTGGCCCTAACCTTAGAGAGAGGGACTCAGAAGCAGCAACAAAAAAAAGTGAACCTGGACACTACTGTTAACATTTCTTTTTCCTTACTTAGGCACTTGATGTAGCATTTCCTTAAGTCTTTCCATGAGTTCATCCTCTACTAATTCTTGCAGCAGGACCCTCTCAAAGTACAGAATAATCACAACTAGATTTTTTAAAGCAGGGCTCCCCCATGAAGCCCAGAAAACTCCAGAGACATAAAAAAAACCCAAGATAAAGATACTTAACTTGTTAAAGTCCTGCCAGGAAGGCTGGACAGCATGCCATGATCTGTTGATAATTTTCAGGCAAAGCCAAAATTCTCAAACAGTACTTCCACCTTTTACCCCTTCCCCACAACACTCCCCTGCATCCCTCCCCCCATCAGAAACAACGAGGACGAGTTGAATTATCACAAAAATTGGCTGGGGTGCTGTTTTCAAAGTCTCACCTTTGCATCACATTTAACAGAGGGCATAGCTGTGAGACTAGCAGGTAGTTAGTTGGAGGACACTGCTACATATTTTCAGTTTTTCCTTTTCAAAATATACACAAAGAAACATGGAACTGAGAGTAGAGTAAGAAAGTGAAAGATACACACTATTTCAATAACTGTATCTATTCATCCTTTGAGCTAGTACTCAGTGAAATAGACGGTGAGATATTGTATGATGGATATATGTTCAGCCAAATAAATATGGGAGGCCCAGGACACTTTGTTCAGGACCCTCAGTTTTGTTTCCTAGGCCATATATTGGGATCATGAAGAGCATGCAGTTGTGGTAAGCAGATTGTTACTAGTTTTATTACCTCTCCAAATCTCAGTTTTCTCCTCTATAAAATGGGGATAATCATGCCTGCCTAGCGAAGGTAGGGGGAAGGTAAGAATTTAATGAGTTGATGGATAAAAAGTACTTAGTTGTTTTTGTGAGGTTCCAGGGAAAATAAAAATCCCTCAACATCTGAATGTTAGGGAGTAAGAGATTATAAACATGAGTCTGCTCAGATTCTAAAATAATCATCAGATTCATTTCCTTCCCAGTTGGACTGGAGAGTGAATTTATACGACTACTTAATTAGTAGTTAAGTGCAAAGAATTTGGTCTCTTTTCCTATATCAAATGGCCAATACACATAAAAGTACTCAATATGTTAGCTGCTATTATTCATACCATTGTTATTACTTACTAGTCTGGAAAAGCACCAGAAAAGAGAAAGTATCGGAAGCTAGGGGGTTTTTCTTTCTTGATCGTGTCCTACTGAAGCCAGCATTCCTAAACACTTTATATTATTTTTTTTATACTTTCTTCATTCCTTTGTTGACCTTTGAACTCAGTTTTTTTTAAAGCCTACTAGTTTATTTTTTCCCCATGTGTCACTGCCAGACTCTCTCAAGCATCCCAAACCATCAGGTTATCAGTTTCCCAAGATTCCTGATTTCCCTGATTGAGCATCGGTGTGCATATATCACAAGTATCCTTAACTCCCAGCTCCTAAAGGCCCAGAAGACACCAGACTCACATGATTGCCTGGGGTGGAGTAGTGGGTAAATGTGTCTGTTGAGAAGTGATGTAGTTATTGGCGTGGGAATCCTGGCATTAGAATGAGCAAACAACTGCTGCCCTAGTGATGCTAGTTCCAGGAAGTGGGTTGTAATGTCAGATTGGAAACCCAACTTCTCAAGGCACATTTCCAGACTCCAGCTGCTCCATGTTTGGCTTCACTAAGAAATAATAACACTGGCAACAGCTGCTGTTTCTTGAGTGGTTATCAACAGAGTTTAAACAATCTTTTGTTTAAACAGTAGGAAACTACACAACCGAGCTAGACTTCCCCAGAGTCCAGATAGATACAGAGGAAATTATCAAGGCATGTAAAGAAATGTCAGGTAAGAAGACAGATAAAAAAAATGGCCTCAAATTATTGTGTTCTTGAGGACTCTAGGTGCCTCTAGTGCTGTCTGGGGCTCTGTGCATGTATGTGTCACAGGTGTCCCACCTACTCAGGGAGGGGAGACAAAATTGAAAGCCTCCCACTCCTACTCCAGTTGGACTGGGAGTTGGGGAGCAGCCTTCGAGGGGCCACAGTGGGTGATGTTGAGGAGGTCCAAGCTGAGGGATGACCCCTTGCTGTGATTCCAGGAATCCACAGTGATTTTTTAAAAAAAGAAAACAAAATGAAAAGGCAGAATACTACTTTAATGCCAAATGCCTAATTTTAGGATTGCTTTGAGGAAAGAAAAAAAGCAAATGTTTTCCCAAATACAATACTCCCCACATTGGTTCCTTGAGTAAAACATCAGGCTTACCTTGACATATTGTACAAGACGCTCGTTTACATTCACTTTGTAAGTTTCTAAACCCAGCTCCTTAGATAACCTTAAGATTCTGTTCTGGGTTGGTCCCACATAAGCTCCACCAACATCTACATAACCAACATGCTCATTCTGTAGAAAGAGAAAAAGCAGTGAGAAGACTTTAGTTAAAACTTAAAAAAGTTTCTATGTCTTATAAAAAAAAACATTTACTTTTTACAACTTAAATATGCTTTATATCTCTGATAAATTGCAGCTGAAAATAGCAATCCTTTCTCCTCAAGAAGTAGGCACCAAGCAATGCCATGTGTATAGTTATTGGTGAAGCCAATTCAGTGATAACTGAATAAAGAATAAGAAACACTGTGTAGTACATCCAGTTGACCTAGGCTCTTTTTAAAAAAATTAGGTGATTTTCTAGGCTTTTCTTTAGGGTTGTTGCTGGAGGAACCCAGCAGAAATTTATTAGGCCTAATTCTATGATTTCCAACAAATGAAATCTTAAATCAGCCCACACTGATGGGCTCTTGATGTGATTTTAAAACACTTGCAGATAATTCATCATACAAAAGAATATAAAAAGGTATAAAAAGATGGGATGGGAGAAGGGGGAGGGAGTGGGAGAGGAGGGAGCGGGTGCTAAATATATGGTGATAGAAAGAGAACTCACACTGGGTGGTGAACTTGTTATACAACAAGTTGACAATGCACTATAAAATTGTACACCTGGGACTTATGTAATTCTTACTAACCAATGTCACCCCAATAAGTCTAACGATAAAAAAAAGAAAATGTAAAATGTTAAAAAAAGATTCATATACCTAACAATTAGTTTATAAATATGCAAACCTTTACTAAACTGAAATTCACTTTTCCCCTCTTAAATGCAGTTCCACATTTTTTCCCAGCATTTTTATTAATATTCCCCAATGATTAAATCAATAAAATGAATATTGTTGAATAATTCCTCTATGTATTTGTAATAACTTCTTATGGATCTGTTTATATTATGTTGTTTACACAGTTCTCATTTATGCTGCCTCTTCTTGGTTGCCTGATTTTTTTTTTTTTTTGCATAGTACTCATTGAATTTGAAAAAATATGGATATAATTTGAATCTTAGGAGGATATATTTCTCAGAGAGGATTTATGACTGCTTCTGCCCGGCACCTGGGGATGCTAACAATACAAGGTAACTTTATTGCATTTTCTTTGCCTGAGATATCTGAAGCTGAGCTGAAATGCAGATGTGGCCTAGTCCTTTCACAGTTTGCCCTTAGTTCTAAGACAGAGTCCAAAGCACAAGGAGTTTACCAATACTTGCCTCCATACACACACACTTGCTGGGCTTTCGACTTGACCTTCAGTTGTCCTAGCTTTGTAAGACTTCTGAAAGTACTACTCAGCCTCTCACTTGCCTCTTCAGTGGTCAGCAAACTCCTCTCTCATACACATACATACCCTGCAACCACAGGGAACAAGTAGGCCAATTTTTTCCTTCAGGATGTTGGCCTAGTGATTCTTCACTACCTTGTTAGCTCTCTTATGCTTTGAAGGGTGCGTGTGTGTGTGTGTGTGCACATGTGTGTGCTTGTGTGTACAGCAATTTGTCTAGTCTCTTTGTATTTAGTAGAAGGGTGGAAACAATTTGCCTAACCTGTTATTTCCAGAAAATTGATTGTCTAGTATTATTTCAACCTTGCCTTCTTGTGGTAACCCAACCTGATATTATCTTTCTATTGCAGGATATACTTTGCTAACATTTTGTTTAGGATTTTTATATTTATGTTAATAAATAAGATTGAGATTGGCCTGTACTTCTTTCTTCCATAGCCCTTGTCTCTTTTTCTGCATTTGAGTATTGTTAATCTCATGAGTTAATCATTATACTTTCTTCTACTTTCTAGAAGGATTCATATATAAATAGAATGATCTATTCTTTGAACATTAGGTAGAACACACCGGTAGATCAATCTAGGCTTAGTGTTTTCATTGTGGGAAAACCTTAAACTACAGACTGAATTTATTTTGAACCTAAAAAGCACTACTTTTATTTCCTGTTTTTTTTTCTTAAATCACTGTGAATTTTGATAAATTATATTTTATTGCAACATATGCATTTCATGTATGTTTCAAAACTATTGGTTTAAAGTTCATGACATTCTCTTTTCATTTATTTATTCTTTATTACATCAGTAGTTTCATTTTTATCCCTTTTATTGTTTATTTGGGATGTCTCTTTTTTCTTAAAAAATTGTATCAGACATTTGCCTATTTTTAATAAATCCCTTCAAAGAAATCATTGATCCCCTTTATTAGTATTTATTTTTTGTATTATTGATTTATGCTCTTTTTTCCTCCTCTTTTGGATTTATTACACTCAATTTTCTAACTCATTGCATACTTAGCTTATACATGTTGAGTCTTTTCTTTTCTATTTAAGGTATAAATTTTCCTCTAAAAATTATTTTAGCTATATCCACAACTTTATTTTAGTATTTCCATTTTTATGCAGTTTTATGCAATTTTAAGTATTTTCAAACTGTGATTGTAATTTCTCTCTAAATCCATGTTTCTAAAAGTTTTGCTGTGTTTTAATTTCCACAGCTGGAATGGCTTTTAGTTATCTTTGTGTCAAAACTGTATTCTGGTCAAAGAATGTGGTGTATATGATAACAATCATTGAGGCTTACTTTATGACCTAGCCCATGGTCAAATTTCAAAGATTTTCCTGTTTGAAAAGAACATATAATCTGTAAGAAATTATATGGACAATTTATCCATTTCCATCAGAATAAGATTAATTGTGTGCTCAGTCTTTTCTGTTCTCTTAATTTATTATTAATTCAGAAAAGTACATTAAAAATCTCTTAGTCTATTGGGTATTTATCTTTGATTCCTTTCAGTGTTTGCTTTATATTTTGAGGCTACATTATTCAGTGCATACAGATTTAGAATTGTTCAATCTTCTGGATCTGTCATCATTCATTATGTACTGACACTTATTTCAATGAAATCATTTTGTTTAAAATTTATTGTCTGATTAATATAGTTATAATGGCTTAAATTCATATTTGTATTATCTCTTTTTCTGTCTGTCAGAGTTTTTTATTATGAATTTTTTTCCTTTTATTTGACAAGTTTAGCCCATTTATATTTATTACTATTTCTTTTAAAATGTCTTTACTTTACATCTCATTTTACTATGTCTTTCCATTTGTTCCACTTTGACAGTTTTCCCCTGATTTCTTTTCTTCTTTTGGATTAAGAGCTTTCTTTTTTTTCTTTTTAAGTTTTTTCTTCTACTTGTTTGGAAGTTATATAGTCAGGCTTATTCTTTTAGACATTTTTCTAGCTATATTAACATATATACTTAATATAAAGTTTAGTAATATATTATGTTTCTACTGAAAAATACAAAAACCTTCATGTTTCAAGTGTGACTGCCCTTCTCCCAATCTGTAATCTATGAAAGTACATTGTTTCAGGTTTGTCATCCAACAAATTTGACATTATTTTGTTAATTCTGTTGTTACTGTTACTAGATTTCATTTAAATATTTTCTAATATCTTTGCTCACTGTCCTCTCTTAAATCTCAGAACTTTTATTTGAAATAATTTTCCTTCTGCTTGAAACACATCCTTTATAATTTCCTCCAATCTGGGTCCTAAACTCTATTTCTGTCAGCTTGACAAAAAAATAGTTTTACCAAGTAACAAATTCTGGTTAGTTATTCTTTCTCATAATAGTGAAAATATTTCCCTGTCTTCTGGCATCTATTTTTGCTGTTGAAGAGTCACTCATAAGTCTAATTGTTGATTTTTTTTCAGAGTATGTATAATTAGCCTTTTTGGTTTCTAAAAAATAATTGCTTTTGTGATCTCTTTGGTATACTGCGGCATTTCTGTGTCTGGGTGAGAATTTATTTTTATTTATTCTGTTTTGGACCTATTAGGTTTCCTGGTGTCTTCCAACAATGCTGGAAAATCCTCAGCCATTATTTTTTTACACCATTACAACACTATCTTCCATGTCTTAGCTGACCCCCAACCCCAAGCAACTATTTTCCAATTTTATCTCTAAACTGCATTCCAGATAATTTCTTTGCATCTAGTTTACTCAGTTTGGCTGTGTTTAATGTATTGTTTAATCTATACCTTAGTGTTTTCATTTTAATTAATACATTTTCATTTCTAGAAATTATTTTTTAAACTACTTGATACATTTTTTATTTTTTATTTTTTTTAATTCATTTTTATTGTTAGACTTATTGGGGTGACATCTGTTAGCAAGGATTACATAGGTTTACTTGATACATTTTTTAGTTGCTTTTCCCCTGCTCCTAGTTTTAAGTGCTTCTTTCCTTAAAACATACTAAACAGTACACTTTTTATTCTGTGTATAATTCAACTGCTACAAAATCTTTCTGGATCATTTTTTTAATGCCTTGTTTCCTTCTATGTTTTGTCATTTTTTACTGTGAGTGGCTTGTTTTCCTTGGAACTTTACCTGTGTAAGTTATTTGAGGCCTGAGTAGAAAGGATTTCAGTCTATTTTTGCCAGCCACCTTTGCACTTTAAATATTCTGCCTAAGGTTTTTCATAACATATAGGTAGTACAAATTTGGATAGAAACCATGAATGAGGAGGGCAAGTTTTATTTTCCTCTCTTTCTGAATGGTTAAGGTTTATTTTTCTCTCACTTTCATGTACGGGTATAGCAGAAGGGATTCTAATTTGGAGTGCTTTCTATTAAAATTTCCTACTTGCACCAGGTTCTTGGGTTTATCTCCTGTACTCTACAGCCATCACAGTGGAATTGCAAAGTATTCAGGATTCAGCCGGTATTCAAAATAAAATTCAAATTCTGAGCTTCCTAATCTTCACAGATTTACTTTGCTTTGGGGATTCATTTGTTCATTTCAATAAATACATCTTCAGTTCCTCCTATAAGGTGCCAATTACTTTTCAAGGAGCTTCTATTACATCAGTGAACAGAACAAAGATCCCTGCTCTCAAGGAGCTTATATTCAAATAGGAAGAAACAGAATATGAACCAGAAACATAATAAAGATCTTAGAAGTGAATAACAACAATGGCAAAGAAAAAAAAATTAGAGTAGGACAAGGCAGATAGAAACTACAGAGGAGCAAAGGGATGATTTTAACTTGAAATACAAGGAACATGTAGGCCTCCTTGAAAAGGTGATAATTAAATAAAAATTTAAGGAGGTGAAGGAATTATCCATATGCATATTTGGGACAAGAGAACTTTTGGGAGAAGGAAGAGCCAATACAAAGATTGTAAGGCAGAAGTATGTTTACTATGTTCAAGAAATAGGAGGTCAGTGGGGCTAGAATCGAGTGAGCAAGGCAAAGAGAATTGGAGATGAGGTTAGAGAGGTTACTCAGGGAAAAGTTATGGAAAGCCTCATAAGGCATTGTAAGGACACTGGCTTTTACTTTGAGTGAGAGCCTTTGGTAGATTTTTAGCAGATAAATGACAAATTCAGACTTAGGTTAGGGAGGTTCATTCTAGATGCTGTACTAAGACAAGATTATAGGGGCAAGGGTGAAAGTAGGTAATCAGTTAAGAGGCTATCACAGTAATCTGCCCTAGAGATGATAGTGGCTCCCACCAGATGGTAGCCATGGAAGTGGGGGTAAGTGCTGAATTCTGGATACATTTTGAAGGCAAAGCCAAAAGAATTTCCTAACAGAATGAATGTTGAGAATGACTCCAAGTTTGTTTTTTTTTTTTTAAGTTACCATTCCCTGATATGGGGAAGGCTGTTGGAATAGGGTCTTGATGAAGGAGATCAAAAGTTCAGTTTAGATGTGTTAAGTTTGAGATATCTATTTAACATCCAGATCTGCAAATTTCTAATTTCTAGTCAGGGCACCACATACATTTTATTCATCATTTTATTTATTTCAATGAGGGTTAATCAATTAATCAGGGTTCCCATTCTGCCACAGTACCAGAAGGGAAGTGTTCCTTTGATCTCTTTCATCTGTCCCTCATATAACCCTTACATTTCCTTTTACTAACTATGGTGCTGTCCCTCAAATCCTCTCCAGTCTCCAACATTCTTTATAAGATATGAAGAACAAAACTGGTATCAGTACTCCCATAAATTTCCAGGCTTTAACAAAGACAGTGAGAGAACTCTTGGAAGTTTCAAAACATCATGTCTTTAGAACACTGATAATATCTTTAAAGTAAATAATCCTAAATGAAGTAGTAAAAAGAGTGAAGCACTTAGACAGAAATTTTCCGTACAAAAATCAAAACATTCTAAAGGACCCCAGGTTCAGCATGAAGATTCTTGAACTGTAATACCATATTCTGCCATGTTGCACTTCAGTCTTTAGGGGTTTTTATTTCAATCTCATCTCTCAGCCTTTGAAAAGGCTACAAGCATGTAACCCTATTAGGAAACAAATACACCAAGCCTATGGTATCCCTGAAAGCATTTCAACTTTATTCATTTGGTCTTGAAGAATTATAGAGGAATCACACTAAAAAAAGTTAGAAAGTTCTGAACTAATAGAAGATCTATCTAAAATTCTAAATAACTTCCAAGTGACAATATCAAATTTGACATTTTGGTACTTAAAGATATAGAGTAATTTTTATGGCATCTCCTCCCCAAATAGCCCTAATTGTTCATGCTATTAGAAGCAATTATAACAATATTCAATTCAGTTTCTTATTAAATACCTTTTTCTGTTCCTGCTTCTTAAAGCCCTTTTTCTTCTATTCATTTGAAATCTTATAAATGTTAAATCCTAGTTTCTAAACATTTCAGAGTTTCATTCTCATATACCTAAAGGGGTTATAATATTGTGCTCAATACACAATAGTTCCTATATGGTGTTGACATATATAAATTATGCAGCATGAAAAAGTAGCCTGGGGCAATAACATAGATAAGAATAAGCATGTTAGAATTCTAATTTCCCTTATACAAAGAACATTTGTTCTTAACTGAAAATCTGCAACATGACTGATGCCCCTATTTAATAACCAAAAGGTTCTAAAGATAAGAAAAGTAGGACTAAGGGAAAACTTAAGAACTATCTCCAAAATGAAGAATTATTTTTCAGAAAATAATAGGCAAATATATCTAATATGGTTGTACAGGGAGAATATGTGATCCTTCTTTTGAACTACAACACACCACCTTCAACTGAAATTTGAGTTGGAAGTGAGCTTCAAGTACATTTTGATTATATATCACTCCTCAGAAAAGAAAACTGAGATGTGAAGTGCTAAACAGGACTTAACCAAGGTAAGACAGTGTGTCAGGCTAGTATAGGGGCCAGAATCCCAGTTTCCTCTCTTCTAGACCAATACTACATCTGTAGTCCTCCCAGTGGGCTACATCTGAGAAAGTATTCATAAATCTCCAGATAACAATTAATCTGGATTTACTCTAATTTAAAGCAAGCAAGCAAGCAAACATACACCATAGAGCAGCACTTCTATAGTATCCCCTGGGGATCTTGTCAAAATGTGGATTCAGATTCAGCAGGTCTGGGACAGCCCAAGGTTTTGCATTTCTATCAAGCTCCTGAGTGTTTACAAAGCTGCTGCTCTATAGGACACTTTGAGTAGCAAGGCTATTCTGTTAGAACTCAGCAAAGTGAAAATAGACTCATGATACATCCCTGTATATCTAAAAAGGTAGGAAACAAATGAAAGAAAGGTGTGACTGAAACAGCTGGTACAATATCCTAGTTTAGATGTTGGCTGGCTTTCCATATCTGTTCATATTATCTTTCCCATGCCTGCTTATTATGAAGCCCATAAATCTTAAATACTTGCTTTCACAGGCTCCCTAGAAGCTAAGGGTAGGTATGGGTCCCAACTCTAGCCAATGAGACTAAAAGCAAGTGTCTGCTGGGGTCTTTTGGTAAAGGAAAAACTTAGTTGCAGATAAGACTGGAACCACTTCTTCATGCTCCTTCTTGCCTTGAATGAGGACTTGATGCTTAGAGATGCAGCAGCTATCTGGTTACCACAAGACAATGAGCCAACATTCAAAGAATAGCCGAGAAGACAGAAACAGCCTAAAGCCTTGATGACAAAGCTGAACCCCTGTATTAGCCTGGACAACCCTACCACTAGACTTTATATGTAAAATAAATGAATGCATTGCTTAAGTCATTGTTATTATCACTACATAAGCAATTCTGCTTTAAGTCTGACACATCTAATTAGATAGACGCTTCCTCTACCTCCAGTCACTACAAGTTTAGTTTTGTCCTTACTGTCAGTCCCCAGTCTTTGATACTCTCTGCGTGCTCTAACAAAGGGTCTCTTTTATGACCTTTTAGCTGCCAAACACAAGGGTCTTTTCAACCTTCATTCTACATCAAATGGTCCTGGTATTTGACTCTGTTTATTATCCCTTCCTCTTTCCTCTACTGATTTTCATGTCACTGATATAATCTGATTCTCCTCCTCTGCCTCTACTGTTTCTCTCTGTCTCTCGTCCCTCTTAAATATGCATGCTCCCCAAACTTCCATCTTTGGTCCTATATCCTTCAAACCCTATGTCCTCCCTCTATGTACTTCCATCAGCTCCTATAGATTCAACCACCTGCACTCATTTTCTTGAATAGTATTAAACAATAATTAACATGCATTTTTCCAGAATGGTGATGTAAGCCCCAGCATAGGCATACCTTGATGATACTGCAGGTTTGGTTCCAGACCACCGCAATAAATTGAATATCCAATAAAGTGCATCACATGAATTTTTGGTTTCCCAGTGCATAGAAAAGTTATGTTTACTATACTGTAGTCTACTAAGTGTGCAATAGCATTATGTCTAAAAAGTAATGTACATACTTTAATTAAAAATACTTGATTTTTTAAATTGCTAACTATCTGAGCCTTCAGCAAATCATAATCTTTTGCTGTTAGAGGAACTCATCTTCAATTTGTAAAAAAATGCAACATTGCAAAGCACAATAAAGTGAAGCACAATACAACAAGGTATGCTTATATAAAAAAGGAGTAATATAGTGAGAACTGGACTTCTTTTTTATGTCTAGACAACCCTACCCGAGCAAAACATGTCCCTGGCTGTGGCACACCTCTTAGGGAAGAAGAACAAAGGAGAAAGTTGCACAAAAATGTGCTACATTTATTTCTGCTTACTACAGCAAAACAAGTTGTGTATACTTGGATAAATATACAAAGAAGCTATACTAAGTGAGTGTGTGTGTGTGTGTGTGTGTGTGTGTTGTATACAGTCTTTTCAAATGTAATCAAACTATAACCCCACCTTAGATACTACACTGAAGGTATTTGTTCACATTTGTTTTCTTCACTAGAATGTAAACTACTGAAGTTCGGAGGCTGTCACTCTTTGGTGAGTGTTTGTTGAAAAGAAGGGACACTTACTTGATGGAGGAGTTTAGGGGCCATGGAGGACATATGGCTTCACTACATGAACCCTTGATATCTCTTCTAGCTCTGTGTCTTCCAATGACCCCATTTCTAGTTTGTGTGAGAAATTATATGTAAGTATTTAAATCACTTACCCTTACAGTGTATGTTCTACCTCCAACTCTGTCCCGGGCTTCTAAAACCAAAACTCTAACGTCATGCTTAGCTAACAGTTTAGCAGCAGACAATCCTAAATGGAAAAAAAAAACAAAATCGAGGAACATATTAACATCTAAACATGAAACACCTATGACTGAACCAGGTCTACATACAAAATGAATGCGGGGCATTGTACATATCCACCGATTGTATTTTCTTTCTAATAAATTCTGACCACATTCTGATTAATTGAGCCACCAATTTTATAATCTATAATATATTACATTATCTAACATGCTTTTATTATCTTTCATAAGGTTGTATGACAAAATGTAATAGTTTTTAAAATACATTTTTTGTTTTGGATGATAATCAAGTCATATTTAAGATGACTTGTTGAACCTCTAAATCAACCTTTATTGTGCACCTCTTCCAGAAATCCTGATTGTATAAACAGAAGAATGTATCTTTAAAATTGAAATCCACAAAGAAACAAAAACTCATGGACACAGTCAATAGTTTAATGGTTACCTGAGGGTAAGGAGGGAGGGGGGTGGAGGAGAAGGGTGGGGGAGTCAAATATATGGTGATGGAAAGAGAACTGACTCTGGGTGGTAAACACATAATGTAACACATAGAGGATGTATTGTAGAACTGTATATCTGGAACCTATGTAATTTTTACTAACCAATGTCAACTCAATAAATTTTACAATACATACATACATACATACATACATACACACATACATAAATGAAATCATAAACCAAAAAATTATGTTTTCCTGGTAACTTATTCTGGGTGCATCAGCCCTTAGTATATCTGTGCTTTTCTCAACTTAAAAACCTTTTTTCTATAATCACCTCTTCTAATTTAATATCTGTATTATTACTTGCTTGATCATGTTTTCCCCACTAGAATCAAAGTTACCAAAGGTAGAAACCATGCTTCATACTTTACTCATTGGCTTAAACCTGAGAACAGGATTTTACCTATAAATAAAAACTTTCAGAAAAGACTGATTTTAAACCAGTATGGTAGTACCATAAAAGTAGAGAAAATGTTGTGAATTAACATTATATCGAGGGTGCATGCACAGATGTTAATCTTGAGTAGTAAAACGTGTCTGAGGCAGTATTTGCCAGGTTCCTCTACTGTAAAGCTACTTTTTCATTCCCCTTTCCATGCTATACTCTGGAAGGAAGTCTATGCACAGTTTACACTTAACAAGTGGGAAGTTATGTCCTACTTTCTTGAGGGAGACATCTCTTCTCCCCATTTATTTATTTATTTGTTTGTTTATATCGGTATGGATTCAATAGTTGTTTTATACTTTGGGTTATAAACCAATACCATGTTATTTATTTTGTTGCTCAAATTGTTCCAGTTTCAGTCACTGGGAGCTCTTTCAGTTGGTTCTTGTGTCCCTTTGACATGTCTCCATCACTGTGTGTGTAGTGTATGAGTGTGTGTGTGTGTGTTGTCTAAGCACTTCTTTATTTTCTGGTATTATAAGATGTTCCAGACCCATCTTATCTTTCTCTGCTGTAGTCCTAAAACCAGCCATTTCTCCAATGAGCCTTGATTCCTTTAATTGGAGAATGGTATTAGAAACCAAGATCTGGGCTCTAGGTGTCCTGTTGTTACTAGGATGTCATTGCTTCTAGGCCCTCTTAGCTCAGAGTAAGGAAAATATATGTGTGTACACACTTATTTATAAATCTACATTCTCTGTACTACTAATGCTATTTCATACTTAATTATCTTTACCCTCCTTTAACAAAAAAATATGAAGCAGACTACAGAGATAAACATAATTCAAGGAGAAAAAATAATATTAGTTAGAATACAAGGGTGAGAGAGAAATAAGAATGACACCAGGAATATGATTAGTAAAATGACACAAATGATACCTAAATAAGTATGTAAGTGGTTGAGGAGAGTGACTATTGTGATTTTTAAACCTAGTCATTTGATAGTTCACTTCTAATGGTATATATCCTGAAGGCAAAAGAGAACTATAAACACTTTGTTCAGTAATCATTTCATTGTTGCTACTCTTAGTATTCTTATTTTGAGGCTATCATGTATGTAGTGTCGGATAAAGTATCTGATTACATTCAAAATGCAGAAAACATATTGAAAACAGGAAAACAGCAGATTGTGGCAAAGCAAATCTTTAATCATTTTGCCATTTAAGTATTTTAAATAGGGATGATGAGTTTAAAACAATACAATTCCTCTCCTGACTTATCTTTCTTCAATCATTTTAGTTTTACAGAAATCAATATAAAATAGGTTAATGGATTTATTAGGGAGGTTTTTTTAAAAAGCAAGTGTGCTAAAAGCACACCTCATTTGAGAGTTCAGACAATGGTAATCCTGGTTATTAGATCAGGAGAGCCTGGGTGAGATGTATGCAACCAGCACTGAGGTTGCCATGGCAACCTAAAACCAAGCTCCAGCTTCTTAAAGCCACTGCCCATGGAAACTGTATTCCCACAGATTCTGCAGTGCTTCCAGTGTCCTGAGATGGCTATTGTACCCATAGAAATGGTACAAGAAATTACTTAACCTGTACAGTTTACCTGTAGAAGGAATTAATAATATCTGCAATGCAGCCTTCAATGAAATCTCCTTTTTCTCCTGGGACATAAATCTCAAGTATCCTGTCACTGTGGAATCTAGCTTCACACTTACCCCTGCCCTCTTTACCTAATCAAGGGCCTTTTCTTTACTTTACCTATTTAAGCACATTCACAATGCTCTGTTTCAGAAAAAGAAAAATTGGTCCATTTCACTTGTGCCACCCTTTCCGGTTCAATTTCTGGTTTTTCTTGTACAACATATGCTCTATTGTCTCACCTTCTCCACTAGAACTAACCTTTAAGTATAGCTTATTCCTCATAAAAAGTGTCTGCTGACCTACTGTCAATATACACGAGTGGGTTAGGGAGGGGAGAAAGGGGAGGGGGTTGGAGAGGAGGGGGGGAAGCTAAATATAAGGTGATGGAAAGAGAAGTCACATTAGGTGGTGAACTTATTATACATCAAGTTGACAATGCACTGTAGAATTGTATGCCTGAAACCTATGTAATCCTTGCTAACAGATGTCACCCCAATAAGTCTAACAATAAAAATGAATTAAAAAAAAAA
>PVJL010008617.1:0-65043 GCA_004026885.1 Lyroderma lyra
TGTGTGTGTGTGTGTGTGTGTGTGTGTGTGTGTGTGTGTGTGTATTTGTGTGATTGTGTGTGCGCGCGCGCCCTCTCCGGGGTGGGTTCCGGGCGGAAGGTGGAGGCCCGGCGCGCAGCCCGCCGCCCGCCTTCCCGCGGACGGTGGAGCTGGCGTGCGTGCGAGCGGGAGGACGCGAGCCGGACCAAGGAGGAAGAGGAGGAGGAGGACGCGGGCTAGCGCTCGCTCGGGCCAGCCTGCGAGGACCGAGTCGCACTTCCTGTGCGAGCGGCGGCCCGGCCCTAACCGCCACCCCCTCCCCCTGTCTCCCTCTCTAAACCCGCCCATCGGGGGTAGGACACTCAGCCGTCACCGCTCGCTCTGCTGGCCGCTACCTGCAGCAAGATAGGGCCGCCATCGCCGGGCGACGACGAGGAGGAGGCGGCCGCCGTAGCCGGGGCCCCAGCCGCCGGAACGGTAAGTCTCGCGCGCGCGGCCCGCCCCCGCAGAGGCCCAGCGCCCGCCATCCCGGGCCTGCGGCGCGCTGGCCCGCCCTAAAGGCCTCTCGGCGTCCGCGCCTTCCCCGAGTTGAACGGAGAGCGCGGCCAGGGCGCCCTTCCCTACTCTTTCGCATGCCTGTTTGGATCAGAAGTCAGTCCAGGCTTTCTCTAAATTGTCACTGCGGAACCTCGATCTAAATTCACTACAAAATGAAGTCTGAGAGGGCGGAGGTAGAGGACTCCAAAATGGATGTTTGAACAATTCGTATCACTGCTGAAAACTCCTTCACTGAACACTACAAAATTTTCAAGCACAGCCTATCGGCCGTAGGTAGTATCAACTTGTACAGAGTCTGTGCCTTTAGCTTTTAGTATTTTTGAACATGGAGGCTTTTCTGCTGCAAGTTACGAGATCTTACTGATTTAAACCTTAAATCGTTAAAAAGGAATAGTTTACTCTGTGAATTACCCTTTTGTATGCAGGAGTGGACACTATTTCAGTGCCTCTTAGCTCATTGTAAATTGTCGACTTTTAGTTTTTGCAGGCGCCTTAATTTTGCAATATTTTTTCATAAGGAGAGTAAAACGTTTAATTAGCGATCATTCAAATCGGTGACATTACTTAGGTAATTTTTGGCTTTTGAAACTGGACATGAATACCAGTGTTAGAAACAAAGTGCATGGAAGGAATTGGTAAAGCTATGTTTTCATTTTATATGATTGCTAGTCTGATAGGACGTGGTGGGATCCTTCTTGTAGTGTTATTAGTATGTTGGGCAGCGAGAGGAGAGGAGCTGGCCTGTGTTGTATGAGGGCCTAATAGAAATGATCTAGAAAGTTTTTAGAGGACTGTTTTGTGAATTTTACATGTATTTGAATCATTACTGTTCAATTAGTTTAGCATGGAGATATGTTTACTTGTTAGAATAATTGAAACCTTTTCCAGTTCCTTTTTTTTGAGGTGGATTATAGGAATTGATTTGTTCAGTGGTATTTTGAGTAGTCACTGTAGGTACAAAAGTTTGGTGTTTGATTTGATGTAGTCTGTAGGAAATTCTTAGTACTTCTGGGCATTAAAAGTGAAGCTAAAAAACTATATTGTTAAATGTATTTGTAATTTTAGTGGTTCAAATTATACCGTAGAGGGATGTGAATGGTTTTAGTGTGTTAAAAGTATGATTTTAGGTTTTGTGCTTTTGTAAGTAGATTAAAATGTAAAAGCATAAAATTATGTTTGTGTGAGGCGTTGCTACTTTTAAACATCTTAGGGATTGGTAAACCTTTTTTAATGAACTATATATCCTTTCAGCCCCACAATGCCAAAACAAATTGAAACCACTGCTCAAGTAAAATTGCAAAGCAAGATGTTTCTACTCACCTTTTTAACATTTTTCAACTAGAACAAAAACTTCTTGTAACTGCAGCTTAACCAAGTTTAGGTATCAGCTCACTGATGGGGGAGGGGAGAAGTGAAGGAGGAAGTTACTGGTGAAAAATAATGTATATGTACCTGTATATGTGAATCTTAGCCCCGGGAATGGACTATGACCTCCAGCTTTAGCCTACAGTGACCATATATCATTTTTAGGAAAGTTGTTTCCATGTCTCTTCACCTATTTCTCTGAACTACCAAATCTCTACTGACATCACGCTTCTTGAACACAAACTACCATTTTTGTGTGTTTGTGTTTGGTACCTGTACAAAAAATTCTTCACTGAATAAAATTGGTAAGACTGGCTCGAATGTTTGCCTTAGCAAGTGGGAAAATTATTTTTCCAGTTCACATGAATTTCTGACATGTATATCAGAAAATGAGAGAACTTAAGTGATTTTATGGGCATTTCCCCCCCCCACTTAAAAATGTGCTTAGATAATCTTTAATTACTCAAATTACTGGGAATCAGGAGAGGTCTTTATAGAGCTTTTTTGTAGCTGTATTTTTAAAAAAATTTTTATTTCAGAAGAATTTTATATTTATAGAAAAGTCGCAAAGTTAGAACTGTTACCTTATACCATTCACCCAGCTTCCCCTAATGTTAATATCACTATGGTATGTTTTTCAAAATTAGGAAATTAGCAGTGATACATCATTATTAACTACAGACTTTATTCTGATTTCAACAGGTTTCCGCTAATGCCCATTTTCTGTTTTAGGATCCAGTCCAGGATACCACATTGCATATAGTGCTGTCGTGTTTAAAATCAAGTGAAATATAATTACATACAGTTCAACTTTATGCCAGTAAATTAATTAATTTGGTATTTTAAGATTAAAAGGCCTTTGAAAAGGCAATCAGCTGCACTGGAGATTTGCTTTAAATATTTTGAGTTTAGAATTTGTTATAATATGAATGGGTTCATCCTGGATCCTGGCCAAGGATGTTTGGTTACTCTTAGTACAGTACTGAATAGGTCTAATCCCAGGGCACTCTCACCTGTATTGCCCTATAACATGGACTCCCAAGGTTGGTTTGATGGCAAGACTCTTTTGTACTTTACTATTAAAAGTTGTATAGTGACTTTTTGGTAATAAATCAGGAAATGGAAAGTAGAGCTTTATGCAATATTAACTTGTCCATTTTGCCTTTGTGTGAAGTTGTGGATTATGGATTTACCTCATTTGTACTGTAGTGTAATAAACTGTACAAGTAAATATTATGAAAGTCATTGCCTGATCTTTAGTCCATTAATTTAGTGTTCATTAATTTAATATATAAATGTTGGTGAGCTAAAAAATGAAAAGTAGCTTATTTCAAAAATGTTAGTTTTACCCTTAAAATTTTAAAACGTACAGTCATTGTAATGACTTCATTGGGTAATTATTTTTGTTCAAAGTCTGAGTTCTTTAGTGTTCCTGAAGATTTTAAGAAACTGAATGCATACTTGCCTAGGAATGGTTTTTAGTTTCTTTTCACCTAAGCTTCACACTTTTCTCGTTATACTCCTTAACTTGCTTGTTTTTGGCTTTCTTATAAAGCCATTTGTGGGAACTGAGAAATTTCTAACCCTTTTCAAATGCTCTGTACTAAGTGGTATGAAAATTTCCCCCTGTCCACAGGTATTATCTGAGAAGATAACCTCTTTTTTTCTTTCCTCTCACCCCTCCCAACTCCCTTCCCCCATTTTTATGCCTGGTTGTACTGGAGAGTGCTCTGGTAATGAATTGCTATAGCAACGTCCCAGGACTACTCTTGGTTGTGGTCCTTTTTACTGTGTGATTGTGTTTATATGCAGAGGAGGACTTAGAGTACCTCTTCAGTTACAACTTTTTACATTAATGTCAACTTCCATGATAAATGGCATTTTGTTAGTTGTTCAGTGAGAATATTGCTACTGAAACACTGGTGGATTTTCTTTTAGTGTGAAGCGTATGTAGAGAGTTATCTTGAACCTCTACCAAGGACTAGTTCCTGCCTGGGTTATGTGTTTTTATGTCTCTTTTCCTTTTGTTGTGTAGTTTTTCCAGATAGCCTAACGGCAGACATTTTTGCAACTCTTTTTGATCTCAGATGGTTTTCTAGTTTCTCCCTTTCCCACTTTGTATTAGTGTACTTTATCTCTTTTAGTGACATTCTTCTCATGAAATTTCTCTAACAAACGAATGGGCTTAGTAGGCTTTGTTGTTTGAAATAATTTGGGGCTTATTCATTGTGGAATTATGGAAAATAGGCTTAAAATTGGTGTACAGTTTTTCATAGAATAATATTTTAAGGTTAGTTTTTTTAATTGATCCATTCTATCATTTTCTTTGTAATGATTTTCAAGTAAAATAACCTTTAACTGTTCATTCAGTTAACTGTGTACTGACCTCTGTGCCAGGAATTGTGCTAGGCATCTAATGGATAGTTTTCAGATCTGTCCTTGTAATCTTAGTGATCATGATGATACCTTAGGATTGTGTAGTGCTTTATTGTTTAGAAAGCTTAACACTTTGAGTTTTTATAACCCTGCAAGGAAATATTTTTCCCATTTTAACATAAAGAAATAGCGTCCTAAATCACACATTTCTACAGTTCTAGCTAGGATCAGAATTCTGTTCTGAGTTCCTTCTAGTGTAATATATTTACCTTCCCCATGCATAATGTTAGCTAGTTTTCTGATTGTGTTTTCCCCTTTTCGTTAAAAAGGAACCTTTTAAAACTAAATTTTCTTTCATTAAAGAAAAAAACTTTTTTTTTTTGCCTGTTTTTTTTTCCCCTTTAAATTATTTCTTGCTGTTCCCAGTCTCACCCCAACCCCTTGGCTTGTGCTTCATAAATATTTCTCATGTATGTTTTTCATCTAGGTTATTTTAAAAAGTTCAAATATATCATTTTGTTTAGATTTTCACTTCAATTAATGACCTGTATTGTTGGAAAAAGTGGTACTGCAGTTTATTTTTATTTAGTTTCTGGAGAGGGCAGGGGGTGCTTGGGTAGTATTTACTCAGACTTGTCACTTGAGTAGTTGTGTTTATTTTCAAGGAATTTCTTGATGAGAAAATGGTTCACTGATGGTTGAGTATCTGTCTTTATTATTATTTTATAAGAAAAATACTTTAGCTGCTGTAAATTGACCCTTTGTAAAGATGGAAAAGGGACAAAAATGCCAGTATTGTAAAATTTATTTGTATCTCAGAAACTGTGTAGTTAATAAAAGTGGAATAATTGTAAATTTAATGCTAGTTAGAAAAAATTCAATAGTTGATTCTTTAAAGCTGATCAGTAGCCCTAAGCAGGTAAGGATTGGATTTTAGACATTGTAGTTTGCTGTAGATTTCAGTATAAAGTATAGATTTAAATGTCTTTAGTTTGTTTAAAATGTCAAGAGACTGAAATGAAACATGAATTGTTTAATATTGGGAATGATGACTTAAGCTTGTAATTTCTATACCAGATAGAAGTTGAAGAATAACATAGGACTTTAATGTCTAGTGCTTTATTTTTAATAAGTTTAATAAGTTTAAATGACTGTATTTAAATGATTACTATTTTAGTTCAGTTTTACATATTTTTTTACTAGGTCCCATAGTTTTTCTGCCTTTAGTCTCTTCCACCTTCTTTTTAGTCCCCTTCACTGGGCCTTAGTTTGTCTATGAAACACAGAAGACTCACTTGCTTAAAATCCTTTTATAGCTTTCATTCACTATCTGCAGGATAAAGTCCAAACTCCTTAGCAGGGTCTACAAAGCCATATACTACAGACCCTGATAAAAATGTCTGGTTCTGTTTGCCATTACTTTTCTTCATGAATTTGAGTGTTTTCTGGATCCTCTCATGAATACCAAACTACAAATTAATTTCTAGGATTTTTTTTGTCTGTGACTTTATTATTTCTATAGTTTTTTTATAAGTGCCTCTATTTCTATTTCCTAACTGCCCACAGTGAAACCTAAATTTTCTTATGATATTACATTAACTATCTCCTATGCAAAATCATTTTTCTTCAGTTTTTCTGTGTTCCCAAATAGGGTTTGATCATATGGCTAGTGTACACCACTATTCACATAGTAGTAGCACGTATGTGTATGTCTGCTTGGATAGATTGTGAACCATTTGATGAGAAAGACTGTATCTCATGGACTTACTCATATACTTATTTCATCTCAGCAGATATATGCAAATATCTTCAGTTGAGTCATTAATATTGTGGTTTATCTATTGCTATGCATCTATATGAAAATTCAGTAGGGAGTCTTTAAGAAACTTTTAAGATCTTCTGGTTCTGTAATATTGGTATTGAAAATGTAGAATGGTTTGTGTTGAGAGAACAGTATTTATCTTAACTTTTTTCTATGGTCACAGACCCCCTTGGAGAATATGATGAAACCCTGGAATATCCCCCACCCCCACCCTCAATTGCACTTTTCAGTTTCTCTAAAAGTTATATGCTATTTTAGAGGATTTCTAAGGTCCTTTGAAGCCCAGGCATAGGTCCTAGGTTGAGAATGTTGGGTTAGGTATACTTATACTCTCATTGTCTACTGATATGTGAAGATTTAGGAATAGTTTTATTTTGGTGGTGCGTAATTAATATAGGGTCTCATTCCCTATGTCTTTACCCCTAGTCTTAGTAGGAGACAAGTATGATATGGTATTTAAAAGGGTCTGGGTTCTAGAGTTAGACTTGGCCTAGTTTTAAATCTTGTCATGGATTCGAAGTCTGTGTGATTTTTGTTCCTCAATTTTCTCATCTGTGAAATAGGGCTGATGGTAATATCTACCTCAGGATTGTTGTAAGACAGTGGTTCTCAACCTGTGGGTTGCGATCCCTTTGTGGGTCGAACAACCCTCTCACAGGGGTTGCCTAAGACCATCGGAAAACACATATCAGATATTTACATTATGGTTCACAACAGTAGCAAAATTACTGTTATGAAGTAGCAACAAAAATAATTTTATGGGGATCACCACAACATGAGGAACTGTATTAAAGGGTCATGATATTAGGAAGGTTGAGAACCACAGTAATGTAAGGAGTAGATGATAAAATCTTATAAACTCCTGTCATCATACTTGGCATATAAAAGAACAGCTCAAATGTTAGACATTACTGTTATTATTTCTTAAAAAAAACCTACTCTTTCACATTGACATGTAGGATTTTATTGCTTTCTGCTTTCCTACATTAGTGTTTTTCCAGTGTTGCTTAAACTGTAAGATATGGGGATAATAACTGAGATTCCAGCAGGTCACAGAATGCAAAATGTATATGCCTGGCACTCTACCACAAACTTAAGTAGAAAACAGTCTGTATCCTCCAGCTTTTAGATTCTAAAAAAAATTCCAAGTTCCCTGGTGGTGTAGTGGCTAATGCTTCCGTGCTGTCAACGCTGCGGCCTGGGTTCGATTCCCAGCCAGGGAACTACCCACATTAAAAAATAATAATAATAAAAAAATAAAATAAATAAAAAAACTTTTCAGACTTGGCCATGTGGTCACAGGGCATAACTGCTTGTCATTAAATTTTTAAAAGTTTCATTTTCTTTAAGTAGTTCATGGATAAAGAATTGCTAATGGAATAGCCCTAGCCATGAGTTTGCTCTGGAGTACATTAATACATGCTGTAGAAGAGTAGTAGCTTTAATTGTTTGATTTAAGGTTTGTACCAATAATACACAAATCTCAACTTTTCTAATTCAGATGACTTGACAACACTGTATTAATAATGTTTTTTTCCCTCAAATACAATGCATCTGGTATACTGATATATTTTTAGTGCATTGTATGCTTTTTGAAGTATCTTCAGTGTTTGAGGTATGTTTGGTTTGAGCTATCCATAATCTTTTCTAGTGATTTCTACTTTATTTATTTATTTTTAACTGTATAGCATTAGATGAGGGATTAGATCAGTTTGTGGTCATAAAACAAAGATTATTCTGATGGAAGTTTTTTTTTTTTTCTGCTCAAA
Source organism: Lyroderma lyra (assembly GCA_004026885.1). NCBI lineage: Eukaryota > Metazoa > Chordata > Mammalia > Chiroptera > Megadermatidae > Lyroderma > Lyroderma lyra. The sequence goes on from PVJL010008617.1 coordinate 7,870, forward strand.
TAGCATGGATTATCTTTGCAATAACTGACAAAATTGGAAATGATAATTATTTTGATTTATAAAGTACTGCTTCTGTATTTGAACTCCATTGTATTGTTAAGAACTTTTATTTTCAGGTAGTAGGATTTATACCAGTTTTTAGAGGTTTTGAGTATTGGTTTAAATACACCACAAATACCTAACATTTTTTTGTTTTCTTCATCCAGACAGGTGATTTGGCTTCTGCACAGTTAGGAGGAGCACCAAACCGATGGGAGGTTTTGTCAACCACACCTACCACTATAAAAGATGAAGCTGGTAATCTAGTACAGATTCCAAGTGCTGCTACTTCAAGTGGGCAGTATGTTCTTCCCCTTCAAAATTTGCAGAATCAACAAATATTTTCAGTTGCACCAGGATCAGATTCATCAAATGGTACAGTGTCCAATGTTCAATATCAAGTAATACCACAGATTCAGTCAACAGATGGTCAACAGGTTCAGATTGGTTTCACAGGCTCTTCAGATAATGGAGGTATAAATCAAGAAAGTGGTCAAATTCAGATCATTCCTGGGTCTAATCAAACCTTGCTTGCCTCTGGAACACCTCCTGCTAATATACAGAATCTCATACCACAGACTGGTCAAGTCCAGGTTCAGGGAGTTGCAATTGGTGGTTCATCTTTTCCTGGCCAAACCCAAGTAGTTGCTAATGTGCCTCTTGGTCTGCCAGGAAATATTACCTTTGTACCAATCAATAGTGTTGATCTAGATTCTTTGGGACTCTCGGGCAGTTCTCAGACAATGACTGCAGGCATTAATGCCGATGGACATTTGATAAACACAGGACAAGCTATGGATAGTTCAGACAACTCAGAAAGGACTGGTGAGCGGGTTTCTCCTGACATTAATGAAACTAATACTGATACAGATTTATTTGTGCCAACATCCTCTTCATCACAGTTGCCTGTTACTATAGATAGTACAGGTATATTACAACAAAACACAAATAACTTGACTACTTCTAGTGGGCAAGTTCATTCTTCAGATCTTCAGGGAAATTATATCCAGTCGCCTGTTTCTGAGGAGACACAGGCTCAGAATATTCAGGTTTCTACAGCACAGCCTGTTGTACAACATCTACAACTTCAAGAGTCTCAGCAGCCAACCAGTCAAGCCCAAATTGTGCAAGGTATTACACCACAGACAATCCATGGTGTGCAAGCCAGTGGTCAAAATATATCACAACAGGCTTTGCAAAATCTTCAGTTGCAGCTGAATCCTGGAACCTTTTTAATTCAGGCACAGACAGTGACCCCTTCTGGACAGATAACTTGGCAAACATTTCAAGTACAGGGGGTCCAGAACTTGCAGAATTTGCAAATACAGAATACAGCTGCCCAACAAATAACTTTGACGCCTGTTCAGACACTCACGCTTGGTCAAGTTGCAGCAGGTGGAGCCTTGACTTCAACTCCAGTTAGTCTAAGCACTGGTCAGTTGCCAAATCTACAAACAGTTACAGTCAACTCTATAGATTCTACTGGTATACAGCTACACCCAGGAGAGAATGCTGACAGTCCTGCAGGTGAGTCTTAGGTCATGTCATTGCCAGAGATAGGTTTGGGGATTTGTTGATACGTAAGGAAAGTTTTTGCTTTATGTGTTTATCAGTATCTAGCTATCTTTAAAGGTGATGATATATTGCCCTGTTTGTATGAAAAGTAGACATCAAAGTGTCTTCCAAATTGTTCTGCGTTGGAAGTTTGTAGTTTTTGATGTCAAGAATTCATTTATCCATTATGCCAATTACATTGTAGTTTTTTCTTACTCAGTTGTATATTTGTTTTCATATCTGATTGGTATTGTCAAGCGATACAGAATTTTTATTTGGCAGGTCATCCTTGGTGTGATATAAGTTAAGTGTTTTATGCATTATATTTGGTTGGCATAATCTGGTTGGCATGGTGAAAACGTGGTATGGGGAGTAAAGACTATTTATGCTATCCCAGCCAGTAGCTAGTTGAGTGATTTTGGCCGAGTTACTTTTTTCCTCACAAACTCAGTTTCCTCCTCATGTAAAATGGGGTTGTCGGATTAGGTAACTATGTCTATAGGATAACTTCCAGACATCAAATTCTTTGGTTCTGTGATAATTTGTTCTTATAAATGTGTAATGGGCATTGAACTTGTTGTGCTAGACTTATTGTTATTGATAGTATGGTTAGAAATTTCAGAAGTTTACTCTCTGAATGTTGTGTAAGAATTAAATAATAACACTTTTAAGAGAGATAGTATCATTACCTTATTAATTTTACTTATTTCGATAACATTTTGTCCTGTACTAACTTCTTACTTTTACCCTTACACTTTTATTTGGGTTTTTGTGGAGATTGTACTATTTTAACCTTCCAGTGAGTCAGTGATTCAGAACTCTTAAATTGGGGCACTTTAATTTATTGATATAATTTCCATCACAATAAAGACTACCTTTTTTCTCTTGAGAAATTTGTGATATATGCTTAGACAATTGGAATTGTCTTGAAGCCTCAGGCCTGTCTTTGAAAAGCCTTTAATTGCATTTGAGTTTTCTGAAGCTGGTTTATAGCAGCAGTTCTTAAAAGTGTGGTCTGTGGACCTCTGGGTATCTGAGATTGTCTTAAGAGATCCTAGATGTCAAATTATTTTTCATATTAATACTAAAGTTATTTGCCTTTTTCATTGTGTTGACATTTTCCCTGATGGTGGTTAAAACTGCTTTTGTCTTAGCACAAATCAAGACAGTGGCACAAAACTATACTGTATTCTTCTTGACATTGCCCTTGCAATTAAAGAAAAATGGGTTTCACTGAAGAATGACCTTGATAAAGGAGTCAGTTATTTTTAGTAAGTCTTGACCCTTGAATGCTGTGTTTTTAAAACAATAATAGCTTTATTGAAATATTCACACACCATAATATTCACCCTTTAAAGTGTACAACTCAGTGGTTTGTTTTTTTTAATATAGTAACAGACTTGTACATCCATCACAACAATCTAATTTTCATCACTGCCCCCACCCAAAAAAACCCCCATACCTAGTAGCAGTTACTCCACATACCTTAGCCCTTGGTAACTACTAATTTAGTTTCCATTTCTCTGGATTTGCCTTTCATATCAGTGAAATTACATAATAAATGGCTCTTTTTGTGTCTGACGTCTTTTATTTGGCATGTTTTCAGAATCTTTATTGTAGTCTGTATCTGTATTTCATTTATATTTGTGGTTGAATAGTATTTCATTGTATGGATATACCACATTTTATTTATCTGTTGGTGGACAAAGTTTCCACTTTTGGCTATTATGAAAATATTTCTGTGTACATTATGTGTACAATTTTTTGTGTGGACATGTTTTTATTTCTTTTGGATGTATACTTAGGAGTGGAATTGCTGGATTATTTGCTAACTCTGTGTTTAACATTTTGAGGAACTGCCACATTGTTTTTCCAAAGTGACTGCACCTTTTGCATTCTCACCAGCAATGTATGAGGGTTCCAGTTTCTCTGCATCTCTACCAACACTTACATTGTCCTTTTTGATTATAGCCATCCTAATGGATATGAAGTGGTATATCTCATTGGTGGTTTGCAGTTTCTGCTGCATGTCTTTGTAATATTTTTTTTGTGACAGAGAATGTGCTTTAATAAAGCACTTTAGGATGATTGTATTTGAAAAAAATCCTTTTTTTAATTCTGTAGTTGTGTGCCTTGCAAACTGAACTAGATGCTATTTTCATGAAACACTTTTTACTTCAAAGAATGACTGACAAACTATGGTTATTGAGAGATGTATTTAAGTGACATATTTCCTTAAAAAAATGAATTGATCATTATGTAAAGGAAAAAAACTGACAGTATTTGCTACCAATGATAAAATTTGGGCTTTTCTGTGAAAATTAGAGTTTTGGAGAACTTGAATCTACTATGAATTTGGTATCTTATTAATAATGAAATATTTTTCTGATGAGATAGTGATATTAATAAATATAATTTTGGGGATACTGTATTATAATAAAATGTTCCAGCATTTGGAAGATCTGTATGATTACTCAGTGAACCATTAGTTTTCAAATGACCAACTCATGTTACAAAATTATGAATGGGTAAAAGATCCATTCAGAGGTAGGCTAGGAACAATTGTATGGAAAGTTTAACAATATGGTTTTAGATTCTATAGATTGACTATGAAAGAGGTATTATACTCCACTTGTCTTTTAACCTAGACATTAAAGACATTTGCAGAAATGTAAAACATGGCTTGTGTGCTCATTAAACTTATTTATATTTTTGGAAAATAGTTGTTTTTCATAAAATGTTAATTTGTGTTAACATGTAATTTACTATTTTTAAATGAATGAAAAATTACATTTTTCTTATAATTTCTAGTACAGTAAGTATCAGAATATATAACCTATATGAACAAAAGCTTTTTGGGAACCTCAATAGTATTTAATAAGAGTTTAGAAGGATTTCTGAGACCAAAAAGTTTGAGAACTGCTGGTAGAATGACAGACTTCTGAAGATACAGCAGAAACCTACTTTTAAAGCTTGTACAAGTTAAGGTTATGGAATTCTATATATGTTAGAAAACATTTCTAGAGAATTTGTCATTTTTGTTAGTTATGAAATTAGAGTGATATAAAGCACCAGTGTTTCAGTACAGTGATTTCTAAAATAGTATCAAAATAGCAATACTGTATGAATTAAATACAAAATGGAATTTTAAAAGTGATAATTTAGTTTATTGAATGTGGCAAGGAAGGGTAAAATAAAGAAACACTTCAGAGGTCATTACATTTGAATGTTATCCTAATTGTAAGGCATGAGAAAAAATTGGAGAAATAAAGTGAATGACAATAAAAATGCTGCAATGTACACAGCAACATATTTAATAATAAAAACCAGGAAATTTTAGTTTTGGAGATATTTATTAATAGGAAAACTATCCCTTGATATACTGTCTTTTTAATTGGCAAGAAGGAAGATAAATTTTTTTAGGATGTGTTTTTTTCACCTGAAAATCAGGGTAAAGTTTTTTTTAATCCGTTAGGGCAAAGTATGCCCAGATGGAATGCTTTTTAAAACTTTGATATCTCTGGTTTGCATTTTTATTTTTTTGGTAAATAGGGAATTACTATAACAGTTTTCCAAGATACATGAGAACAAATTTTTTTACCTGGACTCTGGAATTTCTTTGACTTCTAAGCTCCCCTTCAACCAAAATGACCTGTGAATCTGACTCTTGGCCTCTCCTTATGAAGAGGTATGTTGAATGCCTCTTACCTTTGGAACATAGAGCTCATCAGGCCCCAAACTGCAACCCTGCTTACTATTTACATTTCTATTTGTTTATTGACCACTGCAAATGTGTGCCGTTTTAGAGAACTTGTTTTTGAAGTTTTATTTTGTGTGCCATTGCTATGAATTTGAAACTGGGTGAGAATGGACAAAATCTGAATTTATTTATCTTTCCAATGTCTTTTCTAGTCAGAAAATTTCCCTAAAATTCAAGCCAAGACTTACTCAGTCTTCAAATTTTAGTCTTCTATCAGATTGTTTTATCTAAATATAGTCATTCTTTAAGACTGGCCATATTTAAAATGCATTCAGGTGTTTGAGGTAGGAAGAAGGATTTATAGAAATCATTACTTCTTTAAAGCAAAAAACTTGATGTTTAGATTTCCCATTATCCGTGGAAAACTGCATAGTTGTGGGCTAATTGTTAACTGTACTTTTTAAAATTAGTAGTGCAAGAATGGAAGCATTAAAAAAATTGGATTTTTAAAACTTTATACTTATTTAAGTATTGAAGGACAAAAGATATCTCACTGTACTCCCTCTGTGTCAGGTCTTATTTAGGTGTTTTTAGAAATACTATCTCATGTAATTCTTGCAGTAATCCTGTTACTATTCCAACATTTGGATAAGGAAAGAAACTAGCCCAAGGCTCCATAACTAGTCTCTTTTCCCCCACTGTACAGCACTGACTTGGTGTGCTATTTAATTTACATCAGTGGTTATGACACCTTACCAGGTTGTTTGTACAGTGCTGTCAACGTAAGCGCACGTGGCAGGTTCGCAAACTGAATTGTCAGATTTTGGTAACAGTGACAGCTCTAATGGCCATTCCAGAAAAAGAGTTCCAAAACTGCTTTGAAGGGTGGACTAGGCGCTGGCATTGGTGCATAGCTTCCCAAGGGGATTAAAGGTGATGCTAGTGATAATTCAGCAATGAAATATGTAGCACTTTTTCTGGATGAGATTGCAGAATTAATTGTCCGACCTCATGAGTGAAAGAGGTTCTCAACTTTTTCCGTCTGACTTAACATGATTTTCTCAACATCATCTATGTTGTCGCAAATAGCAGTATTTTATCCTTTCTTTTGGCTAAGTAATATTCCATTGTATGTATGTACCACATCTTTATCCAGTTATCTATCAAAGGACACTTAGGTTGTTTCCATGTCTTGACCACCATGAATAATGCTGTAGTGAACACAGGGGTATATACATCTTTATGGATAAATGTTTTCAGATTTTTTGGTTAGATACCCAGAAGAGTGATTGCTGGGTCATATGGTAATTCTATTCTTAATTTTTTTGATGGCACTCCATATTGTTTTCCATAATGATTGTACCAATTTATGTTCCCACCAGCAGTGTGTGAGGGTTCCTTTTCTTTCACAACCTCTCTAACACTTGTTACTTGTCTTGCTGGTAATAGTTATTCTAAGTGTCTGTTCAGATCTTTCTAGAACTAAAGAGAGGGGGGAAAATGTGAATATGGTCTATGCTGATTTAAAGTAATTGGTATATCTTTTAGGTCTCTTACACAAATGGAGAACCAACTTAGCTATTGTTTTATGTAGACTTAGAGTTTTATTATTAAACATAACCTGAGGATGTTTTGGTATTGTAAACTGTACTCAGCTTAGTTTTTAATTCTGAACTCTTCATTTGGGAATTCATATACAGTAGACTTTCCATTAACTGGAACTCAAGCAATTGGCAAAAAAAAAAAAAATAGAAGAAATAATACTACATTTATCTGGCATGGGTGCCAGTTAGTGGAGAGTCTACTGTATTTGTAGGCCACCAACATAAGAATTTCAGAAAAAGAGAATAGTAAAGTGAATGACAAAAAAAAGTAATAGTCGATGAGCTAATAGGTGAAAATTTTCTTGTGTTGAAGAAATAGTCTATAGATGAAAACTTTACTTCATGTATTAAGTAATATATAAAAAAATGATTTAACTGACTTTAAAATACACAAACGCAGAGAAATGTATAGTGAACCCTCATGTAACCACTTTCAAGCTTCAATAGCTATTAACATTCTGCCATTCTTGTTTCCTTTATTCCTTCCATTAAAATTTTATTTTTGCTGTAGTATTTTAAAACAGTTTTCAGACATTGTATAATTTTACCCAAAAATTCTAATGGAATGGTTTTCAGTATGTGGTCAGGGAGTCTCTGAGACCCTTTCATGGGGAGGTCCATGAGGTCAAAGATAGTTTCATAATAATACTAAGATGTTATTTGCCTATTCCATTCCCACCTTACAAGTAATGTACAGTGGAGTTTTTCAGAGTCTACATGTGTAAATAACAGATTAAACACAGACAAGCTAGATATTACAGAGATAGGCAAAAATGTCTTTGCTCATTAAATTGAAAAATATTTTTCATGAAAGATGTTACTTATGTTAACATTTAATAAATTTATTTTAAAATTAATACACTTTAAAATTTTTCCCAGTTGATTTCTGAGATTGTAAATACACACGCGCGCGCACACACACACACACACACACACACACTCACTCATGTACACAAAGTTCCTTGAGGTCTTCAAATTTTTAAACAAAATTTTGACACAGTTGTGTAATCACCATCATAATCACGATATAGTATCCTCTCATCACCCCTCCCATTCCCATGTACCACTTAAGTCATTCTCCCTCATGCCCGTTCTCTGTCAGATAGGTATAACTCATATAAGCAAAAGCTCCTGGAGGTTATTTCTCATTTTTTCCTGTTATTTTGCTCACATTTCTAATTATTTCCTTATGTGGAAGTAGTACTAAAAGTGGAATTGATGAGTAAAAAAGGTTACTATTTAAGACTTTTATATACAAGTATATTACAAAAATGCTCTGTAACCAGCATTGTATGTATATACAAATGGAAAAAGTTTTGGGGGTCCTAAAGAAAATATAAGGCATTCATTTATTATTAAGGAACTTGAACAGTTTTTTGCATGTTTATTGATTGTGTTTCTTTGGTGATTTGCCTTTCATATTTTTTGCTTGTTTCCCCCCACTACTAATTTGTAAGACATTAAAAAAAGACAACTTTATATGTTAAGGGCATTAATATTTTGTCATACACCATAAATATATTCATTTGTTTGCCTTTAAGTATGGTCATGGTGAGTTTTAGTACATAGAAGTTCTTATTGGACTTTTTGGGAGCAAAACTGAATTTAGAAACTTTGAAACAATAGTTTTTGAGTTTAGCTTGTATTGATTTACAAGTTATTTGATGCATCTTAACAGTTTGTGGATGAAGTTAGGAATTTCACATTATTTCTGTGACTGGAAAAATATCTAGAATACATATGTGCCTTTGAAAATAAAACCATTTTAACTTTATGTTTTGGGTCACACTTGTTATTTTCTTGGTATTCTCTGGAAAAATAGTGCTCACAGATCCATGAGTAATCCTTGAGGATAATACTTAAAATAGTCTCATATCTAATTTAACTTGCTAGATATAATAACTATTATTTTGATTAGCAATGTGATTTAAACCATGGAATCTTAGGTCAACTAATTAAACTCATTAGATGCATCTGCAACAAATGACTGCTCATTGTTTTTAAGTAACTTTTAAATTTGTTTTTGTTACTCCCTCTCACCTTTTTATGAATTTACTAATTTATTTGCTGAATTAGTATATTCAGTTTGATTAAACAAATTTACATAATATAGTAAGTAATAATAATACAAATTAGAATTTCAAATGGACACTACAGAACGGAAAATATCATAATGTGTGATTTTCATTAGAATGCTTTCTTTGATAAATTGTTCTATAGTGCCATATTATTTTTAATCTAAAAGAACAACTGTTAAAACTAGTTTCTAAACTACTTGGTCATTTTATAGTGTGTGGGGACAGTTTTTGTATCCAAACTTTATTTTATGAGGGTATTTGACATACGACACTTTTATAAATCATGTTAAGTTTTCTTATAAATAGTGCAATCACTCGTCCAGCAATCTGGATTAGAGAAGTCAGTCAACAGATGTTTGAGGGCATACTACAGTATTTCATGTAATGTTTTTTATAATATTTGCAGAAGTGGAAGAGACTCAAGTCTCCACTCTCATGAATTTTGTGTGTTAGTGGATGAAGACAAATAAGCAAACCCCAGTAATTTTAGAATGTTATGAAGAAAATAAGTAGGGTGATAGAATAGTGGGGAATATGGAAAAACCTTGGATGATGGTGGTTATTTTAGGTAGGATGGTTAGGAAATATCTTCTTATAAGGAGATGAGAGTACAGATCTCAACATTAAGAAAGGAGCCTGACATAGTGAGATCTGGAGGAAAGACTATTCCAGGAAGAGAATGAGCCAAGTGGCTGGAGCTTAGAGAAGGAGAGGTGTTGATACAAATTTGAAAGTAGGTAGGGACCAGATAATAAAGAGGCTAAGGTAAGGAACTTGGATTTCATTTTTTAATAGGAAAACATTGGAGGGTTTTGAGTAGGGAAATGACATTTTATTTATGTTCTTAAAAGATCCCAGTGGCAGATAGGGATGGAGAGATGGGAGTTGGAATGGCAACGGCAAGAGTAAGCACAAGGCTAATGCAATAATACTGGCAAAAGAGGATAGTGAAAATTGGCTAGGCTAGTAATAAGGAAAGTCTGGACAAGGGTCGGGTAAAGGGAGAATTAAGACTTCTGTTTTAGCTTTGTTAAGTTTGAAATGCCTGTTCAATATCCAAGTGGACAGTTTAAGGAAACAGTTGAATATCAGAATCTGTAGCTCAGGTTGTGCTAAAGATAATGTTTTTGGAGAAATTAATGTAGATAGATGAGACTAGATAACATCATTTGGATCTTAGCTTTTCAATATTTGACTACATGGTAGAGTCTCACAGGGTACTTTTAAAAAAATGTCAACCTGTGTTTGCCCTCTTCCCAATTCTAATTTTATAAAGGCTCTGCCTGAGGCCTAGTAAAGATGTATTTTAAAAGTCCCCAAGTGATTTTGGTGTGCAGCTGGCTTGAAAATTAGTTTGTTTAGTAGGGAAAGAATATCGATAGAGAAGAGATTAGAAAAATAGTAGCATTGTTGAGCCTCAGATTATTTTTCTCCTTTTTCAAATGCAATGCCCAGCACAGAATCAAAGGGTAACTGAGATGAGACACCATGAGTGAGAGCCAGCAGAGACAATAGACAACAGAAACAAGACTTAGGATAACTGTAGATACTGGAATTATCAGACATACACTAAAACAACTGTTTGCTGTGGTCTATGAGATAAAAGCCAAGCAAGAAAAAATTTTAATGGATTTGGAGACTAACAAAAATTACATAATCAGATTTGTAAAAGAACCAGATGGAAATTGAGGAACTGAAACTTAACCAAATTCAGAGAAATCTTTAGGACTGAATGCTAGGACAGTTTCAACATTTAGAGAAGTAAAGGAGCCAGGAAAGGAAATAGGAGGAACTCCCAGGAAAGGATGACATCCTGAAAGTCAAGTTGAATAAACTACTTAAGAAAGTAGGAGAGAATTAACTTTTCATACATTGTGGAGGGTATATAAGACAATAGATTATGGGATTCTGGTTGTTGGTGACACGTGGTTTCAGTGGCCTGCCAGGGAGGAAAGCCTGAGTAAAAAAGGAGACTAACGGAAGAAGTAATGACAGTAATTACAGACAAATACTTAAGATGTTCCCCCCCCCCCCCAGAAGAGGAACATCAAAATAGTAGATGGTAGCTGGAGGTGTACTTGAGCTTACTGGAGGGTTTTTCTGGGAATGTCTCAGTAAAGTGAGAAATTGAGGCAGGAAGGAGGTGTAATAGAGGAAAGTTGTTAAAAACACAAGTGAGATGAAACCCTGGACCACAGGTATAGGGATTGGCCATAGATAAGATTGGGGATCATGTTTTATTGGGAAGGGCATAGAATAGAGTTTTGCAGATGCAGATATGTTGGTGGAAAGATAAGGTAATTCTTGTCACATTGCTTCTAATTTCCTTTTGTAGTAAGAAACAAGTTGAGATGGATGAGGAGGGCAGGTGTTAGAAATTTAAGAAGGAAGAAAGTATGAAATGGTCATCTGAGAGAATTGGAAAATGAAATTACTGGTGAGATGTAGAATTGCAGCGTTACTGGGTGCCCACTGGAGTAATTAGCACAATTGTGTTTTTTCTCCAGTTACTTTTAGCTGCTCAGATGTAGGTGTAAGGTTAACTGTTCTCTGTTTCCTGATAGAAAGTTCCAAGGTCTTCTGCTTTTATCTCTGGTATATTTTTGTGATCTCTTCTTCCTCTTCTTTCTTCTTTTGTTAGTCTGACTTTTACTGTTCTCCTAGGCTATTGTAATAACATTTTATCTGTTTTTCATGCTTCTCTTTATTTTTTTCTGGTGCATTTAAAATTCTTTTCAAAGAATTTGTATTAGTTCCACCTTAATCCAAAGGGGATGTATTTCAAGACCCCCCAGGGGATGCTTGAAACCACGGATAATACCAAACACCCTATATATACTATTTTTTCCCTTCATGTGCATACCTATGAGAAAGTTTCATTTATAAGTTAGGTACAGTAAGAGATTAACAACAATAATAAAATAAAGCAGTTACAACAGTATACTGTAATAAAAGTTAGGTGAATGCAGTCTCCCTCTCAAAATATCTCACTGTATTGTACGCATCTTTCTTAACAAATGTGAGACGATAAATTGCCACTGTGATGAGATGAAGTGAAGTCAGTGACATAGGCCCTGTGATGTAGCATTAGGTTATTGTTGATGTGATGATAATGTCAGAAGGAAGATCATGTGCTTTGGGTAATCCTAGATCATTGAGCCACGACGATGTTGATTGTTGGGGAAATTTAATATTTTCAGACTTCAGTTGACCTCAGGGTAACTGAAACGCAGGAAAGCAAAACTGTGGATGGGGCGGGGCAGGGGAGGGAGGAGGTGACTACTGTTTCTTGAATGAGCAGTACCTGCACAAGCACAAATTCAGAGGATAGTCATTAAAAAGTTCGTCGCTTTCCTTCTTTATCTTACTTAACCCTTTGTTCAGTTCCCCTCCCTAGAGGTAGTTGTTTTTACCAGTTTTTTGTATGTGTTTTTTAATGTGTAGAATATCTCTGGTGGAAGGATACAGGTATTAACACTACCATACCTGTTACCCTGCTGTTTCCTGAAATTGTACCATATTTTACCTGTTCTTCTGCATTAAATTTTTTTTGGTTGGATCTTTTAATATTACAGGTCATAGAGCTGTCTCATTTTTAGCAATGGCAATAACAGTATTTTTTGAACAAATACCATGTTATTTATATAATAAGGTCCTTATTGATGGGTATTTGTTTTCAATTATAGGAGATGAAACTACAGTGAATATTCTTATACACGTGTATTTTTCCCCTTAGGAAAAGTATATATATCTGAAGGACACATGAGGGCTATTTGTAAAAAATCCAGCCATAAATGCCTCCGTTTTTCATATCACGTGGCTGGATGCTTTCTGGACAGTCCATGTATATCTAGAAGCAAAATTTCTGGGTTAGAGATTTTTTAATGTTGGAAGACCCTGAAAGTTGCTATATTCTTTACATCAGTTATCTTCCCTAACCACATTGTTGCCTTTAAAATTTTTTCTGGGTCTTACATTGACTTTATTTTTAAATTTCATCTATTGAGTTTTAATTGAAATATAAAATTACATTTTATTATCTTTAAATTATGGTCTGTTGAGTCTACAAATATGTATAGAGTTCCTGCTGTGCCAGATGCTGGGGATAGAAGAATAAATATGATACTTGCACAAAAGTTGTTCATAATCTAATATAGAATGTTCAGTGGTATCTCACACTTTCACCCACTAGATGCCCCCAGCACCCCCTTCCCTTCAACATGACAGAAAAATGGCTTTAGATATTGTCACATGTCTCCTGGATGGCAGAATCCCCCTCTTCCCTTTGAGAACCACTGGATTAGACATTTAGAAGATTCTAATACAATGCGGTAAATGGTATGCTAACATTGAACCCCATAGTACTTTAGGAACAAAGAGGAGTAGAGGATTAACCTGACATCTTTCAGGACTTAGTTCAAATGCCGTCTTCTCCAGTAGCCTTTCCTGACTCCTGCCTGCTTTAAATTACTGCTTGTTTAATAGCACCTGTTACATTTGTTTTAATTAACACGTTTGTCTCCTTTTGGAATTCAGCAATCATTTCTTATTCATCTTTCTATTTCTGCCCCTCCCCCCTTTTTTGAGAATGAATGAAGAAATATCATTAATAGGTGAAAAATAAACAGATTTGTGTGGTAGCATAATGTGAATTTTGTCTGTTTGCTTCTGAAACAATTTTGTTCAAATGTGTGAGATGCATGATAAGTATTTATTTTATACCACTAGCAATTGTGTAATTTTATTAAATTTGTAGCTGTTTAAAGACTCCTAACATTTAGAATTGTTTCAGAACCTGCCTATAAAACTGGGATGGGGAGGGACCAAGAGAAGCAAAAGGAATTTTACATTTAATCTTGCCTACATATGAGGGAATTTAGAAGAATTAAATGGTTTCCCTCAAAGTCTTTTTTAACACTACAGGTTTCATGTATTTATTATAAGAATAGCATGAGAGATTTTAAAAATCTAAGTTAAGTACATACTGAAGTATTTGTGGATGAAATGTTATCTGTGGGATTTGTTTCATAATAACAAAGGCAGTGTGGGATATAGCTGAAACAGAATTGTCCTAGAGTTGGTTGGTAAAGCTGGGTGATGGGTACATTGGGATTTGTTACATTCTACTTTTGAATATAGTTGAGATTTTTCTATCATAAGAAGCTTTTGAAAATGTAGTTTTTATTGTTTCCTGTTTTTGATTAATGAAGATTTTGGAGTGTTAATTCTTGTAAAAATTTTTTAATAGACAAATACGATTTGACTTTAATTTTGGTGTGAAAATCCCCTGTGATGTTTGGGTTAGTGAGCCTTGAACATTCATAGTTAACAGCTTGGACCTGGTGGGAATGCTTAGTTGTTTCATAAGTGTCAAGAAGAGGATTTTATGGTTTTGTAAAACTTTTGAAGATGGATTTTGACTGTTTAGACTATTTCTTTGCTGAATTGCCTATAATATGAAGATGGTAGTGATAAATCTCAGAGACTCGGCAGTCATATTAAACTACAGTGACATAGTCTTGGTTTTTCTTACGTATGAAGGGGAAAGCTAGGTACATTTTTTGTAAATACCCGTGGTGCTTAAATTTTGGCAGCATTGAGTGGGCAGAGGGAATAATAAAAGCTCAAGAACTCGAGGGAAGAGAGGAATTGAACAAGTTTCTTAGAGTGAAACTGTATTTAGTCAAATAAATAAAAAAATTAGCACTTTTTAAATATTTTGTGGTCTGTAAGAGAAACATGTACATGTTCATATTCCCAAGAAGTTTACAGATTTATTGGGGATATTTAAAGCAGAAACATGGAGCAGTAATCAGCAATATAAACCAATATGTAATTGACTATAAATAATTGTAATGCTACTAATTGCATGATATACAGATTACTGTGTAGAACTTGAGAGAAGTGGAATATCTAAGAGAGCTCCAGTTGTCAGAGAAGACTACAGAGAAGGGAGGACTTCAGTGGAGGAATTTAGATTTGTGTAGTTAGAGAGATGAAGGGAAGATGTTTACTAACAAGGTAAGAGAGCAATATAAGTGAGAATAGAGGCAGCCTATTCAGGAGGCAGTTTAATAGCCTAGAATTCCCCCCCGCCCCCAAAATGGTTTTTAAGATATTAATAGGTATTATTAAGTGTTATGAAAATTCTAATAGTATATTAAAGTTTCTGAGAAACCTCTGACTGTTTGCAGGGGTGTCCAATCTTTTGGCTTCCCTGGACCACATTGGAAGAAGAATTGTCTTGGGCCACACATAAAATACACTAATGCTAATGCTAGATGATGAGCTTTTTAAAAAGGTTGCAAAAAAAACTCAGTGTTTAAAGAAGGTTTATGAATTTGTTTTGGGCCGTATTCAAGGCCCAGAAAGCATGGGTTGGATAAGCTTGGTTAAGGGAAGGAAACAGTGTCCTTTTCTTTTTTATATTATACATCTCTAGAAAGTAGTAGTTTGGGTTAATTGTGAGGAACACTTTGGGAAATGCTGTAATACCATGAGTAGAGGGCTGTTTAGAGACAAGTGGCTGATAGGACATATTTAGGTAAGAGAATAGAGAGCACTGAGTACATACTACTGGTGAGGATTTTAATATTTTTAACTTAAGGAGCCCTTGAAGGTTTTTAAACAGATAAATAAATCAGTGCTTGGAATATGTATTTCAAGAGTGGACAAATGGGAAGAAACTAACACTAAAGAAGTTAAACTATTTCAGTTAAACAGGGATAAAGGAGGTAAGAACGCTATACATTTCAAAAGATGAATCTACAAGATTTGGTGATTAGCTACTGGGAATAAAAGTCCTGTGGTTTAAAAAAAAGGTCTTGTCATTGGCAGAGTGGGGGAGGGAAACTGATCTGAAGTAGGCAAAGGGTAGTTTGAGTTCGTGGAGCTGGGTCGAAATGACTGTTGGTAGTAGAGATAGAAAACTGAGCTCGGGACAGGGCTGAGGTTCTGTAGAATAGAGGTAATAGACATAATTGAAATCATGAAAGTAGATAAACTGAATACAGACATAATTAAAGTCATGAGAGTAGATAAACTGAGTAAGAGAATTAAGATTTTTTTATAAAAAGGAAGATGTTTTAGAGGACTTTGGGGGAGTTGGGACTATAAATTAATTGCTACCCTGTTAGCATCAATAAAACATGCAGTAAACGTGTATTTCCTACTATTTCTAAGATTTTGTTTTTTTTTAGGATTGTAAAGTTTTCATGAGTAATAACATTTTTTGGGGATCAGGGAAACAGGTATTTATTAATTTATTTTGCCTTCTGACGTCAGGCATTGGAAAGTTTAGTTTGGACTCATTAGATAGTTTTGGTTGTTTCATTGGTTGGGATTTGGGTTTGTTTTATTACTTTTCTTTCAGAAAAGCATCTACATGATTGCTTAACAGTTGTAGATACCACTTGTGCTTTATTTAAAAGAGCTCATTTTGTCCTAGGTTCATAATTAATAAGTTAGAACATCCAACTTCAAGACAAAGATTTTGTAGGGAGGAATTCACTGCTACTTGAAACCAATCCAGGGAGTTCCCCGGTTTCAAGTTAGGTGTAGTAGCTAAGGCTTCAGCGCTGTCAATGCTGTGGCCTGGGTTCAATTCCCAGCCAGGGAACTACCCACATAACGAAACAAAAAAAACCCAAAACAAAGCAAAAAAAAAAGAAACCAATCCACATGTATACCAGTGCATTTATTCCCTAAGCAAAACTTGCTGTTTTATTTACATAAGCCCTTCATGTGATACTTTTTTATTGCCTACCACTTAGACCTCATTGGGATACTCCTTAATTCCCAGTACTTTATGTAATCTAGTCATTATCTTGGGTCCTCTAATATGCTAAAACTCTTTGGATGCTTAAGTGAAGGTAGAATAGAATTTTAAGCATTTATTTTTAGAAGAAAAGGGTTTTAGCCATAGACATGTGAAAGTAAAACTTTAGGCTATGAAGTTAATAACTTATATTTTGGATAAATAAGTAACCATTGATTTTTACGTTAATAGTACCAAATGGCAGAAAGCTAATTTATAAAGGCAGTAAGGAAATCTTATTGAAAAATGGTAAAAATATCTTCAGTTTTGATTAACAGTTCCCTCTTCATTTTCCTCTTTTACCCCACTTTTGAGGAATAAATATGGCTTTCCCCTCCTATTTGATTTTCTTTAAGCTTGTACTTGTTTCAGCAGCAATAATATCTTGGAAAAGCTTGGTAAGAGAAATTAGAGAGGATTTAAAGTACTTGTTTGCTAAAATGAAGTAAAAGAAATGGTATTTGAGCTCTATTCACATATTTTCAATTACTCTTATCAAATAATTCTTCAGAAACTTTGTTGAAGAAAAAATTATGTTCTGTAAGAAACTACACTTAAGAGTTTCTATTTCAACTAGAGAGTAGTAGAAGTACAGTTCACCCTTGAACAACACAAGAGATAGAGATGCTGACTCTCACCCACATGCTTGAAAATTCATGTATAATTTCTGACCCCCCCCCACCCAATTTAACTACTAATAGCCTACTATTGACCGGAAGCCTTCCCAATAACACAGTCAATTAGCACTTATTTTACGTGTTACATATACTACATATTGTATTTTTATAACAAAATAAGCTATAGAAAAGAAAATGGTAAGAGAATCATAAGGAAAATACATTACAGTATTTATTTGAAAAACATCTGTGCTTAAGTGGACCCATGCAGTTTAAACTTGTGTTGTTCAAGGGTCAGCTATAGTTTACTGCTTTATCATTTTATTTGCTTTTAAAGTGGGTGTATATAGGGGACAAGGGGGGAAATTTAGAAGACACAATACCTTGAAGACATAATTTGAAAGTTTTAAAGTGTGATTTAAAAAATCGATATGGTAGTCATATGTGCCGTCTACCTAGTATTTCTGGTTTTCTTTCTGGGCAAACCCATGTTGGGTGTAGCTATGTAGCATGCTTTGGCCAATGAACTATACCATAGTGACAGCTCTTACTGCCTTGACTGCTAAACGAGGAAAATATGCAGTACACCTCTGCTAACCTATGATGGGCAGGAATAAAAAATAAACTTTTGTTTTAAGGTATTGAGATTTCAGATGTTGCTTGCTACTGCAAATTAGTTTTACCCTGTTTGTATAATCTAATGTTGTGGCCACTAACTCCATGATGGTATTTAAACACTTGAAATGTGGCTAGACTG
Source organism: Lyroderma lyra (assembly GCA_004026885.1). Taxonomy (NCBI): domain Eukaryota; kingdom Metazoa; phylum Chordata; class Mammalia; order Chiroptera; family Megadermatidae; genus Lyroderma; species Lyroderma lyra. Next base: position 26,035 of record PVJL010008617.1, read on the forward strand.
AATTGAGATGTGATTAAGTGTAACATTCAAATTAGATTTTTAAGATTTAGTATGAAAATAAGGAATAAATTATCTCAGTAATTTCTCTATTGATTGCAGGTTGAAATGTCATTATTTTGGATATATTGAATTAAATGAAATATGTTACTAAAATTCACTGTTTCTTTTTACCTTTTTAATGTGGCTACTAGAAACTTTAGTTGCTAATGTGACTTGCATTATATGTCTGTTGGGCAGCACCTGTGTAGCCTGTCTTGATTGATTTCAGAATTGATACAAGTAGGATGCTCTAACAAAAAAATTTCAAATGAGACATTGACTTAAGGATAAGACAGCAAGGAAACATATTAAGGGTTGGGGAGGTGCAGTACAGGAAAACAATTGGTAAAATTTGCCTGCAGTAAATTGGGAGGCAAGTAATATACCTAATGCATTTGTAGCTTTAGGGGATGAGGTTGGAAAACATTGTATGATGTCTGACAGTTAAGTTCATGAACTTTCCACCTTGCACTTACACTGGCAGCACTGTACAAACAACTTGGTAAGGTTTCATAATCTTGGTGTAGCTGTGTTTGTGTTGATGTGTGGCAGTGTCTTGCTGAGCGGTGTTCATTGTTGCTGTTGTGTGGTTTTGTGTGCCATCATGAAAATGTCAGAGCTTGAATTAGAGCAACAAACAAACATTAAATTTCTTGTTAAACTTGGCAAGATTGGAAGTGAAATCAGGGACATGTTAGTCCAAGTTATGGGGATAATGCCATGAAGAAAACAGCAATGTACAAATGGATTCAACATTTTTCTGAGGGGAGGGAAACCGTCACTGATAAAGAGAGTTCATGGCGGTCAGTATGAGCAGAATTGATGAAAACACTGCAAAAAATCATCAAATTGTGTGTCAGAATGAGCTGACTATGAGAAGCATAGCAGACCAAGTAAACATCGATAGAAAAACAGGAAAATCTTCACTGAAAATCTTGGCATGAGAAAAGTGTGTGCAAAAATGGTCCTGAAGTAGCTCACCGATGAACAAAAGCAGAGGAGAGTCAAAGTTTGCCAAGACCTTTTGGAGAAGCAAGATGATGTTTTGGGCCGTGTTATCACTGGTGATGAAATAAGGGAGTACCAATACAATCCTGAAACAAAGCACTAAAAATGCACAATGGAAGTCAGCCAGTTCTCACCACCAAAAAAGTTCTGTCAGTCCAAACCAAAAGTCAAAACAATGTTGCTAACCTTTGTAATATCAGAGGGATTGTTCATTATGAATTTGTACCAGCTGGACAAACAGCCAACCAAGTTTATTATTTGGAAGTGCCGAAAAGGCTGCATGAAAAAGTTAGACGAAAACAACCTGAACCTTTGCCAACAACTCATGGCTCTTGCATCATTACAGTGCACCAGCTCATAGGGCACTGTCTGTGAGGGAGTTTTTAGCCAGTACACAAATAGCTGTATTGGAATACCCTCCCTACTCACCTGATTTGGCCCCCAGTGACTTTTTTCTTTACCTGAAGGTAAAGGAAATATTGGAAGGAAGATACTTGATAACATTTAGGATGTTGAGGGTCATATGATAACAGCTCTGAAGGCCATTCCAGAAAAAGAGTTCCAAAATTGCTTTGAAGGGTGGACTAGGCCCTGTCGTGGGCGCATAGCTTCCCAAGGGGAATACTTTGAGGGTGACTGTAGTGATAGTCAGCAATGAGGTATGTAGCACTTTTTCTAGGATGAGTTTGTGAACTTAGCTGATGATGTTCCCATTTGACAAGATACAAGATAGAAAATAATTGGCTGGTTTGCAAGTAGGAATGAGAAGCAATAAAGAGTCCAGAAATTTGGGATTTCTAGGATTGCAAGAAGCAACTGCTTCTCACCTCCTATCGATAAGAAATAAAACTGAGAAGCCTTTTGAGCAAATAATTAAAACTCTGTCTCATGGAAAGGACCCAACCAAGGTTATAACCATCATTTATTGTTAAAAAATCTTTACGGATTAGGATGATTCAGAGTAAAGGTCTACTAAGGGAGTGGTGCCTTTCTATTTGGTTAGCGTAAAGGTATGGATTCTCTACTAAAACTAGGTAAGCCCAACATATTCACAATTAAGTAGAGAGAAATAGATAGTCTCATGGGGCAAGAAAGGAAAGAAATGTGTGAGTGAACTCTAAGAGACTGTGTAGTAACTCTAAAAAGGTGTGATTCTAGATAGAATCAAACAGATAAGAAGCCCTCTTAAGTTTTTTTATTTAGGGAGTTGTATAACCAAAGATACCACAAACAGTGGAAAAGGTGTAACTGCTTGAGATTTAATGTTCTTGGTCCCTGCCTCCTAACCTATCAGCCGGCTGAGAATTCTGTTTAGCCAAGGAGGCCTACACTATGTATCTGCTTTACTCGTGGTGGAGGAGGATAACAGATGAGGAAAGACCTGGAGGTTAGAGCCAAGAGGCACAGAGAAACTCCTTCCAGTAATGAGTCAGAGCATCCCTTGACCCCAGAGCAGAGAAGCCCTTGCACTGTCTGTTCAACTGGGTTTATGAATGGCTGTGAATCACCAGACTATTGTATCTCCTGTTCCCCCTCTTTTGAAAGGGAGTGTTTTTTATGGTTATACTTACCTTGTTCTGTCATTCTGTGTTGTCTGTACGAGGGAAGGTAGATAACTTGTTTTAGAGGCCACTTCGGGACCTGATAGGTTATTTCCACATCATCCAAAGTTCCTTGCCTTTGAAGTTAATGATGTAACTAGATGGGCTTTTCAGGTTGTCTTCTGCAGGAAGGAGACAAGTATATTTTGCTTGTAGGAAAAAGAGTCAGTTGAGTATTTTGCCAGCCAAGGGGATTTGGGAATTATAGTCTACTTTTCTTTTTCTAAACAAGGGATGAGATTATCCATTCCTGTCATTTTGAAGTCAGGCATGGGCATGTGACTTATGGTGGCTAATAGAATGTGAATGGAAATTTACGAGCAGGATGTGATTTACCTCATTTTATCATCCTTGGGAAGACAATCTGGGAAGCATATGTCAAGTGGAGCCTCGGATTCTAAGGGACTGTGATGAGCAAATACCCCCTGCCAATCCAAATTAGTGAGAAATAAACTTTGGTTGTGTCAAGCCATTGAGATTTTGGGATTGTTACTGTAGCACAACCTCACGAATCCTTATTGATGTTGTATAGGTTGAATTTTAGTCACAGCAGGTGCTCAGTAAATGATTTGAATACATTGAAATTTGAGGGCAAAAGAAAATGTACAAATACTAAAACTGCCAAAATACAGTTATGACACCTTACTGAATTATTTGTACAGTACTGCCAGCGTAAGTGCATGGTGGCAAGTTCATGGATTTTTAATTGTTAGATTTAAGGGATGACGACAACTCTGATGGCCATTTCAGACAGAGTTTCAAAAATGTTTGAAGGGTGAACTAGGTGCTGGCGTTCTCACATAATTTCCCAAGGGGGAGAACTTGGAAGGTGACCGTAGTGATAACTAGCAATGAAGTACGTAGTAGCACTTTTTCTAGGATGAGTTCTGAAATTAATTGTCCGACCTTGTATAACTTGTTTTTGTATGTTTCTCTCTCTAGGTCTTACTAGACTGAAGAATAAGATGATTTAGAGGGGGGAAATCACAATGGTGTATTTTGTGCTCCAGTGCTTAGACTAGGATGTTTGCTTATTCCAATGATGGAATGTTTAGAATATTGGATGGGGGTAAATTACTGTAGGATCCTATTGATATTATGGTCATAGTTTGTTTTGAATCAAGAGCAGTGTTATATCTCCCAGTTTAAATACTTATGTAACTTGAGATCATCTTTAGTTGTTTCTAAAAATTCATTCTACTCTTAGGATGAGTGTTGGTGCTGTATGGATTTGAAAAGTGAGACTTGTGATAGCTGCTGGTAGGTAACAAATCGCTTTCTTGCTGTTTCCTAGATAGCAGCAGTTGGATTATTGGGAACTATCATCCTTTTTGGGTGTTATTTTAACCTGGGGGAGTGGTGGAGGAAAACAACTTTTTTCTTTTTTAAAAGAACTTTATAGTAGCTTTAAATTTGTTTGTTTGTTTTTGATCTGAAGGAGAAAGGCAAACTGATCTCTGATGGGGGAAGGGAGGAACCATAGAAAAGAGTAATATCTGCAATGATATCTTGATGTGTATCCTTTGTAGTTTTTTGGGTGTTTGGGGGTTGGTTCTCTTGAGTGGAGATCGAACCCAGGCCGCGGCGGTGAGAGCACTGAAGCCTAGCCAGTACACCACCAGGGAACCCCCACTTTGAGGTTATTTTGAACTTCTTACCTGTCACCTTGAAGATTTTACATGTGAGGTTCCTCCAATAAGAAGTCCTCTGTGGGCGTGGGAAGCAACAAGGGAGATTTTTTCCAGATTTTTTATTATTATGGTAAAATCATAACCTTAAATTTACCATCTTGACCATTTTAAGTGTACAGTTCAGTATTGTTAACTATATTCACCTTGTTGTGCAACAAATTTCTAGAACTTTTCATCTTGCAAAACTGAAACTACCCATTCCCCCTTTTTCCCTCTCTCTTGCCTTACGCAACCACCTTCCTATTTTCTGTTTCTGTGATTTTGATTGCTTTAGATACTTCATATTGGTAGAGTCATACAGCATTTGCCCTCTTGTGAGTGGCTTATTTTGTTTAGCATAGTGTTCTCAGGGTTCATCCATGTTATAGCACATGACAGGCTTTTTTTTTTTTAAAGGCTGCTCAATATTCCATTTTGTGTATGTACATTTTCTTTTTAAAATTACATTATTTTGATTTGCTCAGACTGCAGTTAAAAATCACATATTCATGTTCATATGTAGGGTGGCTAATTTAAAGCTGCTATTCCTGGGAACAAGCCCTGGTGAGGAACTGATCTATAGTAATACTTGCAATATGGTTTTGTGTAATTCTTTGCCTGATGTGCTGGCTCCATCCATTTTTAGTTGTGTGATTTCAAGCAAACTACTTAACTGCTTTGTGTTCTCATTTAGGAAGTAAGGAAAAAATATGACTAACCTCAGGATAGTTGGAAGTCTGAAGTAAGTTAATATATGTTAAGTGCTTACAGTAGTGTCTGACAAGTAGTAAATCTTATGTGTAAGTTACCATCACCATCATCTGGTAGTGTAGAGCACTGTTCACTTCACAAGGAATTACCTAGTACTTCAGATTAAAAAAGTGAAGTTAATTTATTACTTAAAGTATGTTAATTGTAGATTACATAGTCTTATGTATTTGTGGTATGACCATAAAATGAGACCTTATATAAGCCATATTAGAAAATCAGTTATTTACAGTTATTTTTATATCTATATGTGAATATCCTATAAAAGGTTATATTGTCTAGATTTATTAGGAAGAACAATCCTATTGTACAATTTCCAATTGAGTAGAAAAGCTTTAAGATCGTTTCAAGGTAATTTGGAAAACTGCTATAAAAAAATAGAAGGGGGGAATTTGAAAAAGATTAGTAGAAATGAAATTAAAGATTAATTTTAAATGGGGGAGGGCAGGAGTTATAGAAGAGTAATGATCAAGTCTAAGGAGAAAGGGCCTGTGAGAAAGAGATTGCTTAGTGTTAAAGCAGAGATGATAGATAGATAGATAGATAGATAGATAGATAGATAGATAGATTATATATGATAAAGGAATAAAAATTGGTTTTAAAGTCTTTCCCTAAAGTGTTAACTTATTTTGATTAGACTAATGATGTTATATTTTTAGAAACTCTATCTATAATTTAGAACTATACCCTTGAAGAAAAATTGGAAAAAGAGACTTTTGGGAGTTCTGAAATATCCATAGGAATCTGAGTAGTTATGAGTGAGAAAATCTAATCGAAGTAATATATGAGATCTTGTAGGATTGTCCTGTAATTCTGTTTAGGTGATTTTTACTGCAGGTGAAACTGATGAAACAGATAAATGAAACAAACTTCTAGAATCAAAATGAAATAATTCCTTTAAAAATTGAAGAGATTATAAAAGCCTTTGATAAGAACAACAAAATCCTAATGATAAAGCTATTGATAAAGGATAATGTCTCATTTTATCAATAGTGCTTAATTCATATTTATCTAGTGTTAACAAATTAAATATGCATGTTCCAGATTTAATAAACCAGTTAAAATTTTATCTTAAGTATTCTATTAGCTCTTTATTGAAAAATAATTCACAAAAGAAATGGGGGTTCCCTGGTGATGTAGTCGCTAGGCATCGATGCTCTCAACACCGTGGCCTGGGCTCGATTCCCAGCCAGGGAACTACTATTGTTTTAATAAGTTGTTTTCAGTTACAGTTGACATAATAGTATATTTCAAGTGTATAACATAGTGATTAGATATTTGTATGATTTATGAAGTTATATTGAAATTAAGGTGTGGTGTTAATTGTTGATGATTAACTAATATTGATTATACAGATTGCCACTGATGCCTTTATTAATTCTATGTTAGCTGTGTTTGTGTTTCACATGACAGGCCCACCCTCTTCTTCACTTTTTGCATGCTTTTAGCATGCTGCTACCTATTGATGTTTATATGTGCTTGGAGTAAATGGATTTATATTTTCTGATTTTAGCTGAATAACTTTCAGAGTAGGCAGGAGCTTTGTTATTCGTGTAAAGAAACAATGTATGGAAAAGAAAAAAAATGCAAGTGTCACTGAAACAATAAGAAAATGATAGATACTTTGTATCTATTGATAACATCTAAACTCAGCCTAAGTATTTTGTTGTGACATGTTATCTCATATTGAGTTATTGCAGTTAACAATAGTTAAAAATTTAATGTTTAAACTTATTTTTTCTTAATTACCAAAAGTCAAGTTTAAAATAAGGATGTTTATTTTTATATTGCTAGTGTATACAGAGGGTGCCAAAAGTATACACATTTTAAGAAGAAAAAACTATTAAAATTAAAATTGTAATACTCATATATACCAATAACAACAGAGATGAATACAAGTCACATTTGACTTCTGCAATTACAAGTGGTGCTTAAAGTGATTAACTATTCCAGTACCATAGCAGAAACTTCAGTTTTTGTAATACTTTACCAACAAAACTCTTGGTAGGAGTAGACTCTCGGTTAACTGGCACCTATGTGGATTGGTAGGTGTAAGTAGATTCTCTGTTAACCAGAAATCAAGCATCTGGAACTCACATAAGTAACTAGTAAAATCTTGAAAGTGCCAGTTGCTTGGGTTGTGGTTAATGGAGAGTCTGCTGTACTTGTTTCCATTTCATCTTCCATTCTCTTGAATCTACTGTAGGCAGGCTTGTGTCCTCCCTTCTCTACTGAAACAGCTCTTGTCAAGATCACCGGTGATTACCACATTGTTGTATCCAAAAGTAATTTTTAGTTCTCATTTTACTTGACTTAATCAAGCATTTGTTGCCTATAATTATGTTCTTAAAATGACTTGTCACAGGGCTTCTGGACAGCAGTTTCCTCCTATCTCACTGGTTGGTTCTTTTTAATCTTCTCTGCTTGTTAAATTTGAAGTGCCTCGGTGTTTCTTCCTATAAACTCTATTCCAGTTGACTCTCAATAACCAAAATATATGCTGATGATGCCCAAATTGGTATTTGCAGGCCATACTTCTACCTGACCAACAAGACAGACCTATTGAACTGCCTGATCAACATAGTAATTTGGGTATTTCATAGGCACCTCAATACTTATATCCAAAAATGGGCCCCTGATTGGCACTCCCTTCTCATAATCTTTTATATCTCCATTCTGTTCTATCATTATAAATGGCAACTTCATCTTTTTAGTTGCTCAGGACAAAAACCTTGAAATGGTCTTAATTCCTTTCTTTTTTTTTTTCACCTCACATAAAATCTTGTTTACAAATCTGTTATCAAATGTCTGAATCAAAGTATTTCCTGATTCTCACCATTTCTTATCACTTCCTCATCAACACCCTATTTTTATGTCACTGTCACTTTTTGTTTTGATAATTTTAATAGCCTTCTAATTTAATTAGTCGCCCTACCTCTGCTTGCCTCCCAGCAGTATCTTGAATACAGCATCTAAAATGATCCTAGATTTATTTTAATAAAATGTAACTTAAATTATATCACCCCTTTACTCTTAATCCTTCAGTGGCTTCCCTCCCTCTGAATAAAATGTAAAACCCTTATAATGGCTTATGACTCCCCCTTTGTGATCTTAGTACTACTATTCTTCCACATTCATTCCACTCTAGCCGCACAGGCCTTCTTGCTTTTCCTGGAACCCACCATGCATACATCTAATTAGCTTTTCCTTCTGCCTGGGATACTTTCCCTCTACCTTGCCTACTCCTTTACCTCCTTAAGAGTCAAATGTCACCATACTGGCAAAGCTTTCTCTGACTACGCTGTTGAAAATAGTAAGTGCTTCCCTTCTTTTACTTTTTGTCGCTCCTTACCCTACTTTTTTTTCATAACACTTCACCACCACCTAAAATACTGTGTCTTTACTTGTTTATTTGGTCTTCTCCCAACTAAAAAGTAAACTTGATAAAAGCATAAACTTTAATTCTTAACTGTTTTATCCTTAGAACCTAAACAGGGACTAGCATTGTGGTCACATAATTGTTGAGTGAATAATGCTATATACTAAATTTCAAATTATGGATTGAACTTTTGGAGCACACTCATCCTTTAAGTTGTTTTTTTTAAATTCCTATTGCGGGGGGGAGGTGCTAGTTAATTATATAGGAACTAGAGATGAAACCACAACAAAAGAAGTTGATTGTCTTTAACAAAATTCCTAAGTGATTTATCATATAGATTACTTAAAATTTTTTTCTTTAGAATAATGAAAATAAAATGTACATTCAGAAAAATGTGCAAACCATATGTGTAAACTTGATGAATTTTTTCACAAAATGAACACATAGGAAAAATTGACCCAGATCAAGAAAGGGTCAGCAACCCAGAAATCTCCCTTTAACCAGTCATTACCCACTTAAAAGTAGGCAGTCACCACAGAGTAGTTTTGCTTGTTTTGAGCTTTATGTGAATGGAATTTATACCTATGTATTTATAATATCTATATATATTGTTTGTGACTTTTGTTTAAAATGACATTTGTGATATTCATTCCCTTTGCCTATAAGTTCTTAATTTTCATTGTTTTAACATATTCAGTGTTTGAATGAATATATCGTGATTTATTTTTCATTTCAGTACTAGTGGAGGGAGTTCCCTGATGGTGTAGTGGCTAAGGCTTCGGTGCTGTCAACGCTGAGCCTGGGTTCGATTCCCAGCCAGGGAGCTACCCACATAACCAAAAACAAAAAACAAAAAAAACTAGTGGATATATGAGACTTTTTCCAGTTTAGGGTGAATTTTTGTACTTTTGGTGTCCTGTATATGCATTTCTCTTGGAGTGAAGTTGCTTGGGTTATAGGGTATACATGGATTCAGCTTCAGAAGATACAGTCAAAAAATTTTCCGAAGTAATTATGCCAGTTTACACACCCACCTGCAGTGTGGGAAAATTTTTAATTGTTTTACTACTTCAGCAACAGTTGGCATGCTGTGTTTTAAATCTTTAGCCATTTTGGTGATTGTATAGTATATCTCATTTCTGATTTTAATTTTCCTGATGTCTAATAATGTTGAGTACCCTTTAATACTTTTATGATGTTTTGATGGATAGTTACTTCCTTTTCTCCTCAACCTTAGTAGATTTTTAAGAATAACTAGGGACCACATTGGACACTAATGAAGGACAGTAAAAAATACTTGCTTACCTATATTAACTGCCTAGTATGGAAGACTTATTTTTAAGGTGTTTGTAATAATTGATGTGCAGTTCGCAAAAGGGAATTATTTAGGATTTATGAGTAAGATTATAAAATATCTCTGAAAAGTGAAATGATTAAAAATTGTATGTAGTGCTTTTTAGGTAATTATTGTCTTTAGTGAGCACATTGTGGTCCTATGCATATGAACTGACTCTTAATCTCATAAAAAAATCTTCTCTTTATGTTTTATTTGTAGGTAGAAGGAGCATAGAAAAGTAGAGGGCAAAGGCTTTTCAGGTAGATTATTACTGTATTGGAAGCTCCTCCTTAGGAAAAATTTGTTCATTTAGTCATGTTATATTTTCTGAGCACTTTATCATGATGCATTCTTTATTGGGAAGTATAAGCCAATAAATATAATTAATTCTATTATAGGCACATTTAAAGGAGATGACATTTGAACCTGTGTTAAAGGATAAGTAGAGGTTAGTTAGATGAAAAAGGAAAGAGCTAGAAAACTGTTTAGGCACAAGGCACAAGTGAGTCACATTGAGAAAGGACATGTGTTATGAAAATTATGAGAATTTCAGTGTTTCAATACTCAAGTTGGAAGGACAGGTTGGGGCTAGATTGAAAACATTCTTGAATACCAAGTATATGAGTTTGGACGTTATACTCTAGAAAGTAGGGAATTAGTGCAAATATTGAATCAGGGAAGTGATGCCATTGAATTTTTATTTAGGAAGAAAATTCTGGAAGCTGTGTAGAAGGTAGATTGGCAAAAAGAGAGATGAAAGGCTGGAAATGGACTGACAGGACTCACCTGAAGTCGATAGGTGGTTTATAAATGAAATCAATTTAGGGTGATAAAAGAAGTTTTGATGGGTGGACAAGATATGTTCAATTTAGACATTTTAAGTTCTATGTGCCTATGTTGTATTCAGATTCAATAAGAAAAAAAAACTTAAGGTACAAGTATCCATGTCCATGACACATTCTTTAAACATATTTTGTAGGTTCCAGTAAGAGAATTAGCAATAGGAGCAGAAATGGAGTAGAAATGTTTTATAGTATCTTCATCCCCTCAGTAAGGTTGCCCTCTCTCATCATTAATTTATCTTTAAATCATCTTTCTTTCTAGACACCTTTATCCATTCTTGATACTAGTCTTGTCCTCCTTTTTATGTGCTTTCTTGTCACAAATAATGTAAGATGAGCAGTTTTAAAAATATTTGATAAAATTCCTCAATTTATTGACTTAAAATTAACCAACTCTGGATATGTGATACTCATATGCTATGTGTTTTATTTAGCTTGCAAAAGCAAATACTGTGCAGTGTTTGTGTAAGTACTTAAATGTTTTGGGATAATGATTATAAAGGAGCAGAGAGGTCAGAGCTCATTTATGTTATGTATCTGCAGAAATTTCACATAGATCTGATTCTTACGTAGTTATTTCACTGAGGAAGTAGAAATCAATGTCCCTTTAATTTCTAGCCATCACATTTTCTCTGCAACTATGGTCTAGCACAGTTTGTGACACGTAGTAGCTCTTCCTTGTGTAATAGAGGAAAAGGTGACTGCTCCATTAGCTAAGCCTGTAAGTGCTCTGGGTCATCATCCTCTCCTGACTTCTTAGGGGTGGTCACACCAGTGTTTTCAGTTTCTCCCTCTGTGATGGATCTTTCTCATAAGCATGTAAACATGCTCAAGTATTTTCTTTCTTTTAAAACAAAACACTTCTTCCCTCTAACTCTCTTCCTTGGTCTCCTTTAGCTTTGGCTATGTTTCTGTCTCTCAAGCAAGATTTCTTACAAAACTTAACTGTACTTACTTAACATTTCTTACTTCTTGTGCACTTTTTAAGTTAGTTTCTTTCGTGATTTGTCTGTAGTATTTGATGTTGACCACTCCTCTGTTTCCTGAAACACTTTGCTCTTGTCTTTAATGTAGCACATTTTCCTCTCTGTTTCTTTCCTCCTCATCTGCCTGTTCCTTAAATATTGGGTTCCCATAGGCCATTTTCTCTTCTCATTCTACTCATAGTCCTTGAGTGATTGAACCTACTTCCTTGGATGGACTCTTATCACTAATAACTTCTTTATCTCTAGCACGGTTCCTCTTTCTGAGTTCTAGATATATAGGTCTAGCTTTTTTTCTTGTTATGTGTCACAAACAGTTTAGACTCTGTGACCTTTAACTTTGAACTCATTAACTGTCCTTCTTTACCGCCACCTGGACCATCTCTGTCATTTACTTTGTCAGTGATTGGCACCACTGTCTACCCTACTCCCCAGGCCAGAGTCCCCTCTCTTCCTGTCCTGCCTTGATTTTTGGTTGTAGTTCTGATAAACTAATTTTAAACTGTTTGAGCCATTTTTCTTGACTAACACACTCAGGAGTTATTAGGTACATTTGATATTTTTAGGCTGTTTGGGCCCCAATTATTAGTGACTAGTATGGATCTAAACTAATAAATTTTCATTAAGGCTTTTAATTTACATGAATCAACATAAAAATTTGGGTATTGTTTTACCAAAGATGGTTATATTCAGCATTTGTTCTGTGTAAATTATGTATTGTTGCTTTAAAAAAGGATCAATTTTCTGAGATTAAAAAAAATACTTTAGTTTCCAGTAGAAAATGATGTGTCATTATTGGTATAAAGATGTTAGCTCTGCTGAGAAAAGGACATAACTTCCTGCCATATTCAACTCTTCCTCACCGTTGCTTATTTTGTTTCCCAGCTGGTTAATAATAAAACTCCTTGAAAATAGAAACTTTCTCATACTTCTGTACCTCCTTCCATGGTGATGTTGTGACCAATCTAGATATTTTAGTAATGATTGACTTTAAAGCTTAAATTTGTGAGTAACAATTTCAAGTGAACAGCACCTTGTTTTTGCATTCACATAGTATTAGTATTTGTTCCAGTTTGAATTGACCTTTGGATTTATTGATTAATCGAACAATTATAATTGAAGTTTCAAGTTGTTTATGACTTAGCTTACTCAAAAGAAATTACTGGTTTTTTTTAGTGACTCTTAAAAAGCAGGCTCTCATGGTGGCTTTACTCCCTTTTTGGCTTAATCGCTTATATGTACAATAAAATAGATTGTTTTGAAAGAATAAGCCACAACATGGAACAGTGATTATGCTTCACAAACAGATGATTTTTTACTTTTACACAATATTCACTTTAGTGAAGCTCAGATCTCATGCTACCTTTTTGGGCCAGTGGGCTGCTTCTCATCTGTATGTTTTTTTTCCTTTCCTTTTTTTTTTTTAGATATTAGGATCAAGGAAGAAGAACCCGATCCTGAAGAGTGGCAGCTCAGTGGTGATTCTACATTGAATACCAATGATCTAACACACTTAAGAGTACAGGTGGTAGATGAAGAAGGGGACCAACAACATCAAGAAGGAAAAAGACTTCGGAGGGTAGCTTGCACCTGTCCCAACTGTAAAGAAGGTGGTGGGAGGTATGCACACATGAAACATATTCTTTTTTTTTTTTTTTTTTTTTAAGACTGCTAATATCACCCTGATTTTTGAAATACTGCATGCCATGTCACTTAATGAGATATTATTCATTACATGATCAGTTTGTGTGTATGTCTGTGTCAGTGTGACAGAAAAAGTTGAGGACAAAGTACATGAAAACAAAAATTTCAGATCTAAATGCCCTTTTAAAAACTAAAATTACTTAGTTTGCTTTTTAAAAAAACAAACAGTGTATCAAGTGCCATTTAACAGTCTCATATCATAAATTAGCCTGTTTGCAAATTGGCAATGGGATTTGCCTAAACACAGATAAAACATTGATCCTTAGCTTGAGAATAGCAGTTATATAAACATAAGGTCAGAAATAGTTATATGCATAAGCATTTCCATTTCAGTAAAAATGAATAGTAAGTCTTAATGGTAGAATTTTAAAAATTAAAAAGTACTATAATATTTCAATTCACTGTTTTTAAAAATAAACATTAAGACAAAGTAATATGATAGGAATTAATTCAAAACAGATCAGTAATTATTATCAAATGTGGATGAATTAAGTTTAATAATTAAGAGTTGAGACTCAGATCATATTTAAAAAACACAAAATCCAGCCTTATGTTGATTACAAGGAATACTTCAAATAACTTGGTACAGGAATGTTAAAGATGAAAGGATGGAAAATATTAGGCTCAAATATTAGCAAAAAAAACCCTTGGATAGCAATGTTAATATCCGGTAAGATAGAATTAAAGTAAAAATCATCAAATGGATAGATGGGGGTATATTCTTAATAATATGAAATTTTCAGCAAGAAGACTAAATAGTCATGGTACTTTTTCCCCACAGTTCTGAAATTATAGAGTAAAAACTGGTAGAACTCCAAATACATACTAACCAAATCCCCAGTCATAGAGAAAGGCCTTAATGCACTTCTCTCAGAAATGCATTATTTAAATAGACAAAAATTACTATTAATACAATTAATGAGCTTGATCTAATAGAGACTTTCTGTTTGCTTTTGAGTTGGTCTTATTAGTTGATTTGCACATTGGTCAGACCATTCACAATAATATTAATGAATAAAATCTGCTAACATTGAGAGCTTACTGTGTTCTAGACAGTCTTACAAGTGAAGCAGAGAGGTTGTGACTGACTTGTAAGAGCACACACAAACAGGGATTTGGACCCAGTTTCTTCTCCAAAGCTTTATCACTACTATACTGCTTCCCAAATGGATTTGCTTCTGCACCTGATACTTAGATACTTGTATTTACTGGTAATTATTCATTTGTTTGAAATTTTATTTATTCTTTAAAATGTTTTCTGGTTAATTTATGTAAGTGTGGAATTCTAGTTAGGCAATAACTTCTGGAATCACTCTTAACTTTTAGAGGCACTTTGAAGATAATTATTGTTTATGAAAGTCAAATCTAATTGAAGGGCAAGGTCTGGCCTGTATTACTTATTCTTTAAAATGAAAATCTTAAAAATATATGTTTATTAAACTAATGCATGCTCATAAAAATTCAGAAATACAGAAGAGTGTTAAAAGAATACCCAAATCCTCCCTACTTCAAGATACCATTATGACACATTACATATATTTGAAAGTAGAATCATCTTATTCTTACTGTTTTACATGTCTGCTCTCATTTTCAAATTTTTTGTGACCATATTTTCAAGTCTATATAGAGTCTGCATCATTTCTTTTTATGGCTGTGTAGTAGTCTATTGTATGGATGCATAAGAATGTAACTTTTTGGAGTGTTTTGTTGTCATTCTAAACCTTATACATATATTTTTTTCACATTTGTCTGATTATTTAGTCAGTGTAAGTTGACAGAGTGGGATTCTTGCATCAAAGGGAATTGTCTGCTAGAAAGACTGTGTTAGTTTATACTTCTACCACTGGTGTAATGAGATACCTGCTTTCCCACATCTTTGCCAATAATAGAATTTATCTTTTTTTCAAACCCTTTAAAGTTGGACAGATGAAAAATAATACCTTAGTATTGTTTTATTTAATATATTTTTTATTACTTTGTGAGATTGAACATTTTTTGGTATGTTATTTTATCATTTAACAATTTCTTTTGTAAATTGTCTTTTGAATCTGTTCGTTTGTGTGTTTTGCTTCGTCATATATGCAGATGTTTTTTCTGATTTTACATTGCCTTTCAACTTTTTGTCAGTGGTTTGCAAAATATATTGTTAACACAAGTAAAGAATGAGTTCTATCACTTAAATTTTGCAAACTTTTCTTAAGCACAACATTTTTAGTTGGTCAGTCATGCTATTAAAAATCTTATTTTTATCTGAGGATTATATGTTTATATACGTACTGAGGATTATAAAAATACATTTTTTCCCAGAAGTTTCACAAGTTCATTTTAAAATAACTTACCCTAAGGAGTCAAAATTGAAGTTCTTAGAAATAAAAACTATTATTTCTTACAGCTCATTTGAACAAAATTCAGCTTGTGTGGGTATGGGTGTGGGTATGTGGGTGTGTGTGGGGTAGGCACAGTCGTATCATTGACAATTTCTGCATCTAATTAATAAAATCATAATATGTATAGTAAATCCAAAATTTTCTATAGTATAGTAAAGATGAGCTAGATAGTACTTTAAAAATATTAGAATATTGGCCTTTTTTTCTCAGCTATATTCTTAAAAACAACAACAAAAGAACTCAGTATCATTTGTTTACCCTTTTGAGTAAGATGTAAAATATAATTAAATATAAAAATAATTACTTTTTTTATATCTGAGCATTTAACCCCAACATTAAGCAGAAAGTAGCTTTCAGAAAATTTTCACTCTAGTATAAGAGACATAATTTTAATTAAGTGAAATAAATTCTAAAGGCATTATTGTTACGTAGGTTTTGTGTGGATTAAACATCGATCCATATTTTAAAAATTAAATTATTTTGGAAAAATCTGTTTTCTTTGTCACCATTTCAGTTTGTGTCCCTTTTCTCCAATCCCAAGCAAAAGAAAGAATTAATTTATTTAACTTTTCTTAATCTCTCTACCTTTATTTATTTCGTGTCACTCGGTCTTGGCATTATTAAGTTATTTGCAACACGTTTAGGCACTCAAGAATAACAGAAACTTCAAATTGTTAGTTTTTCCAGATTACATAATAAGTATTAGTCAAATGATTATGAAAATCAAGAAGAAAACTTATGGCTAAATCTTTTATGACCTGAAGTTTATTGAGAAAGTTACTTCATTTCTTTTCATTTCTTTACATCACTTGCATAAATCCACATCTAGCATTTCCAGATCTTATCTGGAATGAAATTTCCTTTTTAAATGGAAACTTGGACCTAAGTATTGAGCTTTTTCCCTTAAATTACATATTTGTGTGTGCCCGTCTCCATTTTTTCCTTTCTTAGATGACTGTCCCATTTCCAAACAATGAATAGTTCTCATTTTCTTATAATGAGGAATATCTTTAATATCTTTAATAATGAGGAATATCTTTCCCTGGCTTCTTGTTTCTTTCAGAAATTAGATATGTTGCTGTACTATGTTACAGTTTTCTGCTTTGTTAGTGTTCCTAAGCTAAATTTTGCTAAGTTAGTAAAATACCACTTTTGAGTTTATAAAAGCACATTGATTCACCTGAGTG
Source organism: Lyroderma lyra (assembly GCA_004026885.1). NCBI lineage: Eukaryota > Metazoa > Chordata > Mammalia > Chiroptera > Megadermatidae > Lyroderma > Lyroderma lyra. The sequence continues at coordinate 42,939 of PVJL010008617.1, forward strand.
GTAGGCTTAGAAGAGAGGCAAGATGTCATGAGTACAACAGTGAACTGAATTGGGTTCTCTGTGAAATTGCTATGGTGAACACAATATGTAAAATTGGTTTGTACACCAGTGGCCAACAAGCATTTCTCTTTTTATTAGGGCTATTTAAGAATAAACTTAAAAAGCTAAATTAAATGGAAACAGTATTGGCTTTGGTTAAGACTTTGACATTGCAGTTGAGCCAGAAAAACCTGTTTCACTCAAATTCAGCTCTTTGAAGAGAGTTGTAGAAATTGGGGGTGGACTGGAGCAGAAACTAGAATTGTGTTAGATTATGACAGCCTTGCCCTTGAGACAACAGCATGACTCCTCCTTGTCTTTACTTATGCTATTCCTCTGCCTGGAATGCCTTCCCTCCTTTCTATCTAAATCCTACCCACCTCCTCCACGAAGCCTTCTCTAACTACTGGAGCCCAGCCCACATTGATGTCTCCCTGTTCAGAACACCTATGGCATCTAACAGCCAGCACTGCACCGTTTAGCACTGTTTGTCCTATGGCAATTTCACATGCTACTGAGTGTGAGTACATTAAAATATAAATGTGGGGAAATATGCATTTTTCCAGTAAAATTTGAAAAATGATAGGCGTATTATATGCAAGAGGATTTGTAGGCTTATGGAAGGTTTATAGGCTATATAGCTAGACTGAGTTGGGGGAGGAGGGGAAGTTGGGTGGGGTCTTTAAATGTACTTTTTTTAATCTCAGAAAAACATTGCAAAATTTATATAGTATGATTTTACAAGTGATGAGACTAAAATGTCATGTTTTTTTATAAACTCATTTATTCAGTAACTAGCCTATTTTTTTAAGCTTGAGTATTAACATTTCAGTTGTGTTTAATACTATTTGAGTATCAGTTCTAGAATCAAAAAAAAATTTTCTTCTTGTTTAGGCTAAGATACCATTGTTCACTCATCTAAGCACATATCTCCCAAACCCTTTTCTTGATATCAAATACTGAAATACAATAAGTGTCAAATTTTGCGATGTGGAGAAACTGTATTTTATTATATCTCTGATGTATACTTTTGGGTATCTTTGCATGGCTAATATGAAGGAAATTTTAACCGTAAAGATAATTTTGATTTATATGTATTTCATACAGTGCTAAGGGAGCTAAGATAATAGCTTTGTCCAGATTTTTTCTTTGACTTTCTCCAGTATATATTCAGGATGTGGCATACAAATGTATGAATAAATATGCTTAAATCATGTTGAAGTCTGCTTAAGGTGCCTGTCTACCTTTTAATTGTACCTGTGATTAATTATGCATTCATGCTTGGTTTATTTACTTTTTAAATTAGCTGGCATTATGAATTTGAGTAGACCAGTCAGTTTCATGTACACCTAAATTGGATTGGACCTATGCAGAGAATTTGTGAATGGTTCTGACAGAATAATAAATAGCTTTATTATACATTATATATGAAATACCCTTTTAAATTATATAATACTTGAGCATATTTACATTTGGGTAGCTATTGCATTAATTCTGGAGTAAAATTAATATGTAAAACTTACATGTTTGAGATAAAAATTTTATTTAAATACATTTTATATGGTCTTGTTTACCTCATGGTAATAATGTCTTCTATTTGAAATTCATTATAAGGATATATAAGTTGTAATGTCTGTCTGAATATTTTCATATAAGTATATATTATTCTGTGTGTGTTTTTTAGAGGTACCAATCTTGGGAAAAAGAAGCAACACATTTGTCATATACCAGGATGTGGTAAAGTCTATGGGAAGACCTCACATCTGAGAGCTCATCTGCGATGGCATTCTGGGGAGCGCCCTTTTGTTTGTAACTGGATGTTCTGTGGTAAAAGATTTACTCGAAGTGATGAATTACAGAGGCACAGAAGAACACATACAGGTTACTAATATTTACTTTTAACAGACAAAAATGAGTTATAGGTCTATAGACTACCTTGAAAGTTGTTTTGGTTTTTTGGTTTGGTTTTTTTAGCATAACTTACTGAACTGAATTTTTAAAATATGATCAATCACATCAAATTTTTATCTTTAGTAATAACACCAATTTAAAAACACTAATTCCAAACACGCCAATATGGCTTAACTGGTAAAGTAACACTTTATTTTATGCTAACTTTGGTTAGCTTATTTTTCCTTTTTAGTCAGCTTTTTTGTTTGTTTTGACATCATTGAATGTCTTAAGTCACATTTTAAACTATTGTTTATTCTGTTAACATTTTGAATTAATTGTCTGCTTTTACCTTTTGATCTGTTTTACTCTTTTTTCTTCTTACTTAACACTTAATAAAGGATAATTTCTTTTCCTCTGATGAATTTAGGCATGTCACCTTTTCTCTTGTTTTAATATTTGTGAGGTAAGCAAAAGACATTTCATTGAGGAATAACCAGGACATTGTTGATGTCAAGATTCTTTCATATAATTGTTTTTATATAGTGTTATATGGTGGTTATATGAAATGAACCTGGGAATGTCTCAAACTGAATCCTAATTTACTGTAACTTAAGAGATAGTTTTTTCCTGCTACCGTGTAATGATCAAGGTGTTCATCAGTTTATACTCAACACTGAAGAACTGAAAAATATATAATGTATTTACAGTCCCGGAGAGCTTAGAAGGAAGAAGCATGGTGAAATGGAGAACATTAGGGATTTTGAAGTCTCCTAGGTCTGGAGTAAAACCCAAGCACTCTGTTAGATTAAGCAAATATGCTGGTTTTACACCTACATTGGTTATTACATAAAATAACCTGTGAAGTATTTAGTAGTGTACATATTAGATTCTCTACTTGTTTTTATTTCTGTCTTACTCATCAGTTAGGTAGACAGGTGAGCTGTTTTTAACTGCTAAAAACAATGTAAGAAAGATAAAGTATGCTCAGAGGCAGAGATCGTTATTGCTTGGAACAGTACGGCATTGTTGGGCATTGGGCTGATATAGTAGACCTTAAGATGGCCCTATAACAGACTTTTCCTCAGTGCACTTTGATCAGCAAGATATAAAAAGAAAAGTAAAAGGAGATTACTAAGTGTGGAAAACACTGGGTTAAAGAGGATTACCGCCTATCAATAACTTTAACCCAGTACCTCTTAGGTTCTTCACTTGATTGTTAATCAGCACCATGCATCTCTAAGTGGGGGTGTATAGTGTGTGTAGCATTTCCCAGCTATCTTTGATTATTGTGCCATTTGCCATGGAACATCTCTCAGGATTAATGTTACAAGAGAAACTTTGGGAAATACCTTCCCAGAAGAATATAATAGGGTGTGAATAAAAGAAGTGAGAGACCATTTGACATGAGTGAAGATGAGATTTTATATAACACATTTCTAGTTATTTGCATTTTAGTCTTATATTCCCATATCACATACTACGATGGTGAGGTTTTGTATTGTAATAACACTTGGTATTTAAAGACGATTTGTCTGCCATTGATTTGTTAGATTGGAAAGGGAAAGACTAGGGTGTCATTGCCATATAGTTTAGGCATGAAGTTGGATGAGTACCTACTTAGAGTAGAAGTGCTGTAACAGTGGATATGTAAGATATTTTGAAGAAAATAAGAAAATGCTAGATTTGTTTATTGATTGATTTCTCTCTGGATTCCTTTAGGCTGGCCTTTTGCCTTCTAGTATTCCTCTTACATAATAGATCTTCAACATAATAGAATTCAGTCTGTCTTTTGTATTAAAAATATTTTGTTCATGTTGGAAAATGAATTTAGGCATCAGAGTCTTACTTTAACATTATGATATGTTAGGATTACTCAGTTTTATTGGAATTCACACTTGCATCTTTGCATTAGTCTAGAAGTACTCTGTGTAGTTGCTTGAATTTAGGTTTAAGAGTTGAAGGTTTAGGGGAGTTCCCTGATGGTGTAGTGGCTTAAGGCTTCGGTGCTGGCACTGTCAGTGCTGCGGCCTAGGTTCGATTCCCAGTCAGGGAGCTACCTACATACCAAAAAAAAAAAAAAAAAGAGTTGAAGGTTTAGTATCATGAATATGACATGTTAATAATACCTTGAATATAGCTTAAAACAGTATACTTTTCTTTACAAGATGTACAGTTAGTCCTCACTTAACATCAGTCTTGGAAACTGAGACTTTAAGTAAAATGACATATAATGAAACAATTTTACTGTAGCTTAATTGATATAAGTAAGAGTTAAGTTCTTGTGACAGATTTCTGGTCACAAAAACATTAAAATTCTAAATAAAGATGCCAAATACTTCTAATATTTAAACATTGAAATACATGTGATATATGTACACCCCCACACCCTAAACCCCACACATATATTATCGGGGGTGCCAAAAATGTATACACATTTTAAGAGAGGTTATCCATGTATTACATAAATACTGATGGTAACTACTTTGAGCACCACTTGTAATTGCAGAAGTCAAACGTGACTTGTATTTATATTTTGTTGTTGGTATATATTGAGCGTTACAATTTTAATACAGTTTATTTCCTCTCTTAAAATGTGTATACTTTTTTTTTTTCCACTGGCACAGGCGCTCTCTCCTCCCCCTTCTCCACACACACACACATATATTTTTAAAAGAAACATGATTAAAAACAAGAGAATTATTTGTTTTCTAACCCTCTTATTTCCATTTTCAGGGTTGCTGGTGGCCAGAGCCTCTCCCCGTAGCTCTGGGTGCAATGCAGGAACCAACCCTGGCTGGATAAGAGGCCTTTGTATTGTAGTTACCTCTCACACAACCCCCATGCAGACTAAGATAATGTGGACACACCAGTTCACCTCACATGCACATTTTGGGGATGTTGGAGTAGACTGGAGAACCTGTAGAAAACTCACACAGACAATGGCCTTGTTGGGAATCAATTTTTTTCCTCATTGTTATAACAAAACAATGTTGAAAAAAATGCTTTTATTCGGGGACCTGCTGTGTGTTACAGCTGATCATTTTTTAGCTGACATCTTATAACAGATGTTTCAAAACTATTAGCCTTGTTAAGGTATTAAAATCTTATCTGAATATTAGTGTATAATAAGTTTGAAAGTTGCTTTTCATCAAAAACTAAAGATAGGGGAGTTCCCTGGTGGTGTCGTGGCTAAGCCTTCGGCGCTGTCAATGCCGTGGTCTGGGTTCGATTCCCAGCCAGGGGACTCCCCCCACCACCCCACCACCCCCCCAAAAAAAGTAAAGATAAAAGATTATTTTGAGGAGAAATATTCTATGAGATAAATTTGCGGAGGCATCTCATGAAACTAAAACAATTTTCATTGAACTATGTTCTGTGTCCTTAACTGCCAATGTTGGCTTACTTTCTTTTTCAGGGAAGGTTCAATCTATTAATGTTGAATTTTAAAAACTAACTTAATTTTCTTTTTGGCAGGTGAGAAGAAATTTGTTTGTCCAGAATGTTCAAAACGCTTTATGAGAAGTGACCACCTTGCCAAACATATTAAAACACATCAGAATAAAAAAGGTATTCACTCTAGCAGTACAGTGCTGGCATCTGTGGAAGCTGCACGAGATGATACTTTGATTACTGCAGGAGGAACAACACTTATCCTTGCAAATATTCAACAAGGTTCTGTTTCAGGGATAGGAACTGTTAATACTTCCACCACCAGCAATCAAGATATCCTTACCAATACTGAAATACCTTTACAGCTTGTCACAGTTTCTGGAAATGAGACAATGGAGTAAATATTACACAAATACTTATTCATTGTGGTTATTTTTATACAGTAGTGAGAAGAATATTGTTCCTAAGTTCTTAGATATCTTTTTATTGATGTGCAAAAATTTTTGGATTGACAGTAACTTGGTTATACATGACACTGAAATGCCTTACTTTGTATGATATTCCATAGTATATTAAAAATGGTAAAATTGCATGGGTTTTGTAGGTACTTTTGGAATCTAGAAGAAATGAAATTTTACCAAGTTATATAAAGAGAAAATTGAATTTAACAATGCGAATGGTAGTCTAACCAAATGCATCAATCCTGTGTGGTTTAGTGTAAAAATGAGAACATGTTGGTATTTATCTATTGTAAGATAAAAAAGTTGGTGGGTGAAAGAAATCATGTTATGATAAAAAATTTTTGTAATTTTCTTGATGACTGGAATTTTTATTATGCATAACTGACAAATCAAGTTTCCAAGCAAATGTTAGTGTAGGCTTTACTTAGCTTATCAATTTGTCATTTTGAAGCTAATTATTTTAATTAGGTTAACTATGTACAATATTTTAAGCATTACTCTTGTAAGGTTTTGAAAACTACATTTTAACATGGAACTCTAGGGATAGTCACCTTTTAAATCCTGTTGAAAAGCCATGTTTAAGATTTAATTTGCCAAAATAATGTCTTGTTAATATTCTTTCAATAATGAAGTTGGGCAATATAACCAATGTTTAAAAAAGTTTAAAATGTATAGATTGAGGCATTTGGGTGGTAAGAAAATGTTATAGTGAAGTGTCCCTTTTCTTGCATATTGGAGGACCAAAAATAATAAGGTGTATTGGCGTCTTAGCAGTGATTTTTTTTTATCCAATCTATTTCCAAAAATCATGTCTGCCAGGGCCTTAAAAGCCATCATGTAAATTACCAGTAAAGTATAACATATGCAAACATAATAAAATCACTTCCATAGTGACAATACTCCAACCATATGAATATTAGTCATAGAAAACTAGTGGTTTTATGATATTTTTTTAAGTCTTTTTTTTTTTTTTTTTTTTTTTGTCTAGGTAGTCAGTCTGCACTTAAATATCAACCATTTTTCTTTTTTGCTTCTTCCCTTAAAATTTATATGTATTCAGTAACATTTAATTGAGAAACGTATGTTTTTTATTACGCTGTATTTTCTTTTTATTTTTTAATTATTGTTTATATTTTCAATTATTAAAAATGTACAAAATAAAGTTTCATTGCTGGTCTTGTAAGAGCTATACAATTTTCCTAACTGTATACCTATAACTGCAGCAGTTCACCTATTTCAGAAATTTGGAATTCTGTTCATTTGTTATTCTTAAGACCACCTCAAATTTAAAGGCTACCTTATTGTACGTTTAAAGTGTATTATAACAGTGTGGTAGTTAATAAAACACTATTTTTTTTTCTTTTGAGTTTGTTGTATTCCTATGCATTTAAAATAATGCAGTGGTATGGGGTAAGAAAATCTGTATGATTTTCTTCAGCTTATTAGCCTTTTATTTGCAGATTATTGATTTCAAACATTGAAATTATCTTAAACAGGTATGTTTACTTAAGAATAGAGGTACCAGCAGATTACTACTTTTTCACCTAAAAATAAACTTAAAAAGTTTTTGAAAAAAATCTTCTCTTAGCCCACATTAAGTCATTATCAGTTTTATCAATACCATTTTGCAAACCTTGTTTTTTTTCCCCCTCCCTTTAAAGCAATGCAGAATATTTTGATTTATCAGAAACTTGAATTTACATGCAGATTCTTGAAACTGATAATGTAAGACAAGGTTTGGTAACAGCAAGAATTATTTGAAAATGTTATGTTTTGAATATGTGTATGTCTAATGATAAGGCATAGTAGGAGGAAAGGAAAAATTAACAGAATATTAACATGATTATGTTTTATATATTTTTAAGTAAAAATCCAATTATTCTCTACATGTATACAGTGGGTGTGAAGATTTTCATATTCTTTTTCCAGGCTCAGCCTGACACCGTCAGCTACACCTTTGAATGTATAGGACAACTCTAGATAAACACAGAGTCTAAAAGTTAGACTTAAGCTTGTGATGTGAATTACAGAAATTAATCACTGGAATGTACAATTACATTGAAGTTAACAAGGATTAAAATTTGAATCTTCAACCTCCTTTAGATCATTTAAAATTTTTTTTATTATTTAGGATGTGTGAAAAGTATTATGTGAGCAGGTTGCTCACTTGGGCCAGATCCCGTTAGATCAGGAGATTACAAAACTTTAGAGTGATAGTAGAGATGTTTTTAATACTGACACTTTACAGTAAGTTTATAAAGCATTTTTTATCCATGAGTTTCCAAGTGTATTATTTTAGGCCTTAGAGCGTAAATGCAATGAAGGAAGCAAGTAGTCCTGAAAGTTATTTAAATAAGATTTTGGGTTTTGTTTGAGTGCCCACTGGAAATACACCAGTGTACTTTGAATCTTGACCTAACATAGATAATTGGAGTTAGAATTCAGCCTCAGCCTGTAATTTTTAAATATTTCTATTTTTGTATTTAAAAATGTTGAATATACTCTAAAACATAATAATTTGAAGAATTATCCTAAAGTGACTCTTTTCTAGTTATAAAATCAGTATTGTGTGTAAGCATATTGTTTATTGTGACTATACTCTTTAATAGATATTTTGGTCATTTGCTTTATTTTTTAAAAGTTCATGCATATTCATTATATTTACATAGAGATGATTCCTGTATATCAGAACATACTCATCTAATGGAGGAGTTATCTGTACTCTATACCTTAATTCAAAGAAAATACCACTTCAGAAAATAGCATTTTCTGTTAATGACTTTGAAAAGTAACTCAGTTAACCATAATAGCACATAAAGCTTTAAAGGAGAACACCCATTAAAAAAATTCCAGTGTCCTGTAACTAACTTTTGACAAACTAGTGTAAATGCTTAAGTTATATCAAATAGTGAAAATGCTTCAATAGTAACATATAAGCTAAATGCATGTCAAATATATTTCATGGAAAATAGTTCTTAGCCTGTAGTGTTCAGAAAATGCTGGGAGCATTTAAAAATGTCCACGAGTCTAGCTTCATCCTTGACTTATAAAACTACATCTCTGGGGCTGGAGAGTTTATATATTGTGTAACAGCTTCTCAGATGACTCTAATGAACACTCCTTGATTAGAATCTTTAAATACAATAAATAGCATCTTAATTGTAGTTCAGATCTTAATAAGTGCTCCTGATCCCAAAATTTTTGTTTTATTAAGAGTGTTATTCATACTGTTGAAATTTGGGGTTATTCCTTATAACATTTGGTTTTAAAATACGTAAAGTGATGTATTGGTCATGCTACTTACTAGACAAATTAGATTTTCAGTTTAAGTTGGTAAGAATTGTTTTCAGTGTAAAAGAACTTTATTTCACTAAATAGTATATTTAAAACTTTTTGTTAGGAGTAAGCAGTTTTTTTGGTAATGAGCACAAAACAAACTGCTTGATGTCTTGGGAACAAGATTTGATATTTTAGTGAGGTCACCTTTATTTAGTTTTGGAGACAAAAAGATACATTGATTTTGTCGCTTCCCTGGTTCAGATAGATTCGCATATCATCAAGTGTATAAGGTAAATTTATACTAGTGGAAATACAAAGTACTCTAGAAATTTAGAAGAGGGAGAATACTGCATGGAGAAGTTTTGCAAACTCAGACAGGAAATGGCATTAACAAAGGTGTACTGTGTTTTGTTAAGGGCGACAAGGGAATTTGTGAGAGAGGGAGTGGCAAAGTTTTGGAGGAGGGGCTGTCAACTGCAAAACAGTTAATTTAATCTTTACCAGTGATTCCTAATCTTTTGGGGATCATAGATCTTAGAAAAATACACCTTAAATTCATTCAAGTTCAAGGTGTTCAAATACTCCTGGGGGGATATGTTTGAGCTAAGACTGGGGCATTGGTAACAGCCATACTTAGGGAACTGGTGGAGGAAGAGGAGTTGTTGAGACGGCAGAGTTGTAAGCATTTGAGTATTTTGGTAAAGGTCTGGTTGAAGGCACAGGAGAAGAGGCTGTGGAGACAGCGTAGGATATTAAGTTTGGTGGTGAAGAGAAGAAAGATGGGCAGATGCATGGCTGAGTCAAGATTAAGAAAATTGTTGAAAATGTTTCTCTGATTATAAAAGTGACACATGAATATTAAGAAAAGTATAGAATTTAAATGAGCTAGCTACCCAGAGATAACCATTGTTTCATTTTAAAATGCATAACAAAGTTGGAGTTGAAGTTTAAAAAAATGCATGATATGCTGTCATAACATGATTCATACCATTTTATTAAAAAAAATTTTTTTTGGTGTTAAAAATGATGTGCTGAAAAGGGGGGCTTTATTCAGCCTTTCTCACATACCCACTTGCTGGCTTTTAACTCCTTTGTTTCTCTTCTAAATCTATATTAACTTGCATACTAGATGTGTGATATTGGCTAGGTTTCTCACCTTAAAACCTAGTTATCATCATCATCAAAGGGATAACTAATAATAGGACCCATCATAGGATTGTTGTGAGGATTAAAATGTTAGCATTTAGCTTAGTTCCTGGCTTATAGTAGGGACTCAATAAATGGTGTTTTGTTTTTTCTTCATGCCTGTTACATTAACTCTGAATCAGATTTCATTTTTCTGTAGTGAAGGAACCAGTATCTTGGAGTTTATATTGTTTGACTGGTTCATGCATTGATTTTCAGAATGAGACAGAGTTTTATTTTTAATGCCAAATTGTGGAAAGTGAACTATAGAATCTAAATTGATAGTGAACAATGTGTGTGAAGTGACTTCCCCTTAAAATGGATGGAATAAGAAGAGAAGAATAAAGACAGGAAAGTGTATTTTCTTGAATTATGTCCTGATGTAAGATTCTATTTTTTTATATCTAGGAGCCAGCCAAAGAATCTTTTAAGTTTATTTCGGTGGAAAGTTCTTCCAAACTTAATTGGAAAGACCATCAAAGAAATGCAGTTTATTTCTTCAAATATTGTCTAAGCTTACAGTTAAGACAACAAGGAAATACAGAAAGTGTTAGAGTAGATATCTTCAATGGTATCTGCCCAACTTATATCCTGTTTTTGGAATATGCCTGTCACCTTCAGGGATGAGCTGTTTAGATGATTGGACAAAGAGTGGACATCTGGTCAGATTTGAAACAATTAGATGATTTCTCCTAAGAATTTGGAATAAAAAAACTGATGTCTTACACAGTTACATTTAGAACATGCATGTAAAGCAGAAAGAGAATAAAGCAAAAATAGAGACATAACAACCCCAGAATAAAAAGATGAAGTAAACAGCTGCCTTAATTCCTGGTAACTGCAGTTTTTCTTAAGAGTGTTTTGTGCCTGCCTGCATTTCCTGCTCCTGCGTTCTTTAATATACCCTTAAAACCTTACAGAGAGATTGCCCAACTTCCACTTTTACTTTTTTCCTGAAGTTTGAGAGACACTGTTACTGTTACTTGCTACCAAATAATGCCAACTAAAACATCAGAGATACAATTCCTTTCCACGTAAAATACTGTCGTTTGAAGTAGGTGATGACTTGGTCCTATAGAAAATAGCAACAAAGAGTCATGGTTTAGTGCCAGATGAGTCAGACTTAGATGAGGGAGAATTTAGTATAGAACCTGCATGAGTTAGGGTGGACCTCTAAGGGCCAGTGAAATGTGTCCAAGCGAACTGATGAAGAGGCTTAGAAGTCCATCTACCACAGTCTGAGCACACTTAGCAAAGAGCTGTGTGTGTGTGTTAGGTCTAAGGAATATTGACTTTCTGCCAAGATTTACTTAATAACCTCATACCACATGATCTTCCCTTTATATTTTCATTAGGTTATTTGGACTCAGGTTTGGTTTGGACCTCACTTTTAACTGTGTAAACCCAATTATTTAGTCTTCCTCGCATCCTGATCCTTTAAAAATTATTAGTTAATTGGATCTTTCTTGTTTTTACTCTTGGTAACTTTCTGTGGCAGTTTTCATCTTGAATCGTTTAATAAACCTTTTAACAGTACAGGGTAGTGCATAGGTTTTGGGCCTAGGCACACCTGGGTTTATGTCCTGGTTCTGCTGTTTACTCGCTATGTGACCTTGGACTCGACTCTCCATTTTGAGCCTGTTTTCTAACCTGTAAAATGTGGACAATAGCATCATCTTCATAGGATGATGGGGAGATTAAATAAGTTAGTGCATGTAAACCACAATGCCTGGTACATAGTTAAGTATTAGTAAAGAAGCCTTGGAGAGATCAATATTTCTCCTACACTCGGAAATAATTATCCCCATTCTGTATTAATGTGTTCATTCACTTTAATCCATCTAGTTGTCAACAATTGCTAACAAAATTGCTAGCATTTTTGTGCCTTTTTTATGAAGCACTTCACAAACATGGAGAAAAAAGACAATATAACAAATAGTGTGCATCTACCATGCACCTTTTGCAGTCATCATTTTATACATACTTGCTTGTTTTCTTTAAAAAATTACAGCTTTAGTTGAAGTCTATATAGCCTTGTCTCATTTCATTTCTCTACGCATAGAAGTTACTGTTGCTCTGATTGAGTGTTTATCAGAATGATACCATGCATAGCTTTATATGCTTATTATATGTGTGCATACATAGGATTGTTTTCATGTTTCTAAAACTATGTAGATGGTATCATACTGTACAAAACCTTTTGGGATTTGTTTTTTCACCCACATTTTTGAGATTTGTCCATGTTAACACTTTAAATGCTGTAGTTTGTTGAGTATGTCGCAGTTTATTGTTTATGCACATTTCAGTTATTTTCAATTTTTGGCTATATAAACACTGCTGCAGTGAAGTACTTGATACGTTTTCTTGTGTGTGTGTTTCTCTGAGATATATCTGGAATTTTAGTCACTGGCCAGTGGGTTATGTAGTCTTGCCTTCACATTTACCAGCTATACCAAACTGATTTCCACACTGTACGTACCAGTTTACACTCCTACCAGCAGTGTATAGGAGTTCGTGTTTTCCCACATCCTCCCAGTACTTGGCCTTGGCAGGTATTTCTTTCCAATAAAAAACAACATAATTTTATTTTGGAATTTGACAAAATGATTTAAAATTCATCTGAGGAAAACAAGCCAGTGTATATAAGAAGTTAGGCAGTTGATACTAGTAGGTGTAAGCAAACATTCACTGTAACAGAGACAATGCATGTTTTTCTGACTGGTTTCACCTTTTCACTCTCAGCCAGCCCCTGCCCTGGTGTGGAGCTCCCCACAGCCTCTCTCTGCAGGAGTCTCCACACAGTAGACAGTCTTCTTGGATCGGATGTTGTGGGGAGGGCTCCTGCCAGTCGTGTCTGCCAACGGTGTTTACTTCATCCAGGGTCTGGGAGTCATCTACTACTGTGGCCTCTTGTCTCTGCCTTGTTCTGTCCAGTGCTTTTCCCTCTGTCCTTACCCCTACCCCAGCTCCAGTAATCACTGATGAGCCAGTCAGTGAAGAAGCCAACTCCCAACTGGGGAAATAGTTGCCATTTACGTATTTATGGTAATTCCAGGCATGTGTTATTTTAGAGGTATATTGGCTGATAATACTTTTTCACAGCCTGGGACTTATCTCTCTCTCTCTCTCTCTCTGTGTGTGTGTAATAGAAGTTTTACTCAATCTGTAAGTCGGAACTTCTCTGTCTTTGTGAAGACATTCTTTGCCTAGTGTCATAAAAATATTTCCCTCTAGAATGTTTATGATTTTGCCTTTTAATTTAGTTTATTCAGCCACTTTGAAATAATTTCTGCTATTGTATAAAGTCTGTTTTCCATATGGATAACCAGTTGTCTTAGCATAGTTTATTGAATGGCCCAGGTTTTTCCCCACTGGTAATGCAATCTCTGTCGTTTATCAGTTTTCCATTTGTGTGAAGGAATGTTCCTTGAGTTCTGTCTTCCTGTACTGAGACTATATATATATATATATATATATATATATATATAGTCATTGTTTTTCACATTTTGACATCTGGTTGGGCAAGTCTCTGCAGACCCCTTACCTGTCCTTCAAGTTTTAACTGTTCTTAAACCCTGGCTCTTCTGATGAGTTTTAGGATTAAATTGTCAAGTACCATTGACAAATCATGTTCAGATTTTTACTTGGATTACATAGAGTTTATAGATTAATTTGGAGGAAGAAAGTTATCTTCCTATCGATGGGCATTCTTTATCTCTATTCAAGTCTATTTTTTTTCATACATTATTATTTTCTCTTCAAGGTCTTACATATCTTTTCTTAACTTTTTTTTTTTAGTTTTTGTTATGGGGAATAGGCTTTTTAAAATTGAATGTGTAAATTGATCCATGCTGGTCCACGTACATGCTATTTGTGTAAATTAGTTTTGTCTAACAATCCTACATATCTCTGCTAGTTTTAATACGTTGCCTATAGTTTACTTAACGGTTCTATGAAGTTTTCTGTGGAGACATTCATATTGTCCTCAAATAAGGAAAGGTTAGGAGTTCCCTGGTGGTGTAGTGGCTTAAGGCTTCGGCGCTGGTGCTGTCGGTGCTGCGGCCTGGGTTCGATTCCCAGCCAGGGAGCTACCCACATACCAAAAAAAAAAAAAAAAGAAAAGAAAAGGTTAGTCTCTTTGTTTCCAATTCTGACGCCTCTTAAAAAATGTTTTAAGTGCTGTGGCAGCTTAATGTTAAATAGAAGAGGTGGTAACAGATATACATCTCTGTCTTCTGACTACCATTTACTTTTCTTTCTCATATAGAACCTTATTTGATCCTTATGACCTTATGAATAGGCAGAATAAGCATTATCTCCATTTATTGTTCAGACAGGTAAAGCATCATGCAGTCTTAGCTAGCAAATGCCATTGATGTGCTCTCAAACCCAGATCTTCTGACTCCAAAGCCTGTGTGGTTATCCCACGCACCACAGCTGTCTTCATAGAAAAAGAACCCATGGCACATTTTCCTTCAATAGACACTTGAATGCATGCGATACCCTAGGCCCTTGGGATAAAATGATCAGTTCATACTTTTCTGTCCCGAAGGATACAATCAGAGGCTGATGACATTCTCACTGCAATTAGATTTCTGACTTAAAAAAAACAACTTGTTTCTCTAGTTTCCTGTACTCTTTCCATTAGAACAATGTATCCCCTTTTATTTCAAAGTTTGAGGAAGAGTAGCCTTCTTTTTTTTCTTGACTTGTTTTTTTCTCCCTTAAACATGATCCTCTAAGAGCTACAGCATAACCCTGCTAAGTGCCCACAGATGTGACATCTGGAACATTGTACCCCAAGCATGCAGGAGCCTACTTGAAGGCCCTCTGTCTGCTTGGCACAGGGTTGTATAAATGAGGGCACCTAATAAACCTTTTAGGACATTCAAAGAAAGAACGTAGGGGCTTGCTTGCTCAGGCTCCAGTGGTAAGCTCAAGGATCACTCACTTGATAGGCCAAACTGAGGGTAGGAAAAACTAAGAAAAGTTGCTAATGGGGTTTGTCTGTCTGGCCAAGTCTCCTCACATCTACTCTTAATACTGGAGACAGTGAGTCAACCCTGAAATGGAAACTAGAGACTGCAGGGCAGTAGTAACATCAAATGCACTTAACCAACTGTCTAATCACAGTTGGCAAAGAAAGAAAAAGCACTCTTCTGCCCTGTAAAATGGTTTGATGATGCACAGAAGGGGCACTAGGTGTAAATGTCACCCACAGTCAGGGGCCTTGCATTGTCTGGGCCCCTCCCTGCTGGACTGGTTCCATATTCAACGGGCAGAGGAAAAAGTTTTTGAGATAACTCATATGTCCCAGAATTTAAACTTGGGGCACGGGGGCGGGGGGAGACTTGGAGGAAGGAAGGAAACAGTTGAGAGCAGCTGGTATGGAGGCATGTGCAGAAGAAAGGGATGGGCTCAGCCTGCGGCTTTGGGTGCTTGCCGTCCTCAGTCTGTACACGAAGAACTGCTGATGTTCACGGGAGGCGACTTGAGAGTCTCGACATTATTTGAAGGTGGCTTTTTGGACCCTGACCCAGTGTGATCATACCTTTACTTGTTCTTAAGACTTTGCCCCACAACTTGAGAGTGCTGGGGAGCATGTGGCAAACTTAAATTCCGCTCTGGTTTTGCTCTACAAAGGTCAGAGAAAACTCATAAATGCACAGGATCAGGGTATATCTTCCATCAAGTTGCTAGACAGGCCTCCAAGCTTCAGGCAGGTCTACATCATGCTTGTCCCTGATCTCTAAGAATTAGCATCACCAGGTTGCTAATGCCTTTGTTTCTGGCAAAGTTTTTTCTGCCTTAATTTCCCTCTTGCCAGATGGATAGGCAGCTAGGGTGAGTGAAGTCAAGGTTTGGCTCGTTTTCACTGTGACCTACTCCTGACCTTCACAATCAACTTTTTGAAAGCGTGGTCCATACTCTGCACTACCTCTTCTACTTCGTCCTCAAGTTAGTCTCATCTGGTTTCTGCCCCATCATTATGCTGAAAATGCTCTGAAAAGGTCAACAATCACCTCCATGTCACTGAACCATGTGTAACATTTAAATATTCCTATCTTTTCTTGACCTCAAGAGTGTTGGGGTCGGCTGGCTATTTCCCCCGTCTTGAAACAGTCTTTTTCTGTGACATCCATGGCCATCCTGACTTTCCTTCTGCCTCTTTTCATATCTCCTCTCTTTCTTTGCCAACTTTTCTCCTTATACCTGACAAATGTCAGTTTTCTCAAGCTTGATCTTGAGCTGGTTTTTCTTACACTTTTTTTTTTTTTTTTTACACTGGTTTTTCTCATGTATTCTGAGGATTTCCTTTTACTCCAGATCTGGACAGCTCCCAGGTTTTCTGTCTCTACTCTATTCCTTGCTTGAGTTGCAGCCAAGATACTGAACTATCTATTTGACCCCTCTAGTGGATATTTCACAGGTGTCTCAAAGTTCATGTTGAAAGCTCAACTTCTGAATGCCTGCCCCTAAACCAGTATTTATCCTAATGAATAGCATCACCATATACATCTAGATGCTCATGCCAGAAAAGTGAAAATTAACATTGATTGCCCTCTCATCATCCCCCGTATTGGTCCATTTGATATTCCAAGTTTCTCAAGGACCATGGATCTCTCTACATCTCTGCTGCCTGCAACTGAGCCAGCAAACTTTTTTTTTTTTTTTTTTTTTTTGGCCTGGAGTATGGCGATGTCCTCTAATTAGGGCTGCCCATAACTGCTTGTCCTGACTGCCTACTTAGTCCACTCTCCAGTTAGCAACTCAGAGTGTTCTTTTAAAAATACCAGTCTTTGCATGTGCCATGATGCCTCATAGAAGCCTACTGGCACCTCACATAGCATCCCGGGTCTTTTCTGTGGCCTGGCTGGTCCTTGGCTGACTTCACGGGGCTCCTCAGATGAATCTGTGCCCCATTTGCCGTTCTCCAGCCGCGGTGCCTCCTCTCACTCATCAGTTTGTGATTCTTCTGGGTTGCCTCTGGGCTTCTGTCGGGGCTGCATTATGATTTTTGTGGGCCTTAGGCACTTTTGCCTTATGGGCCCCTTCGTAAATTATTTTTTAAAAATGTATTCATTACCACATTGGCACAAAGATGAATATAATTCAAGTTGAGTTCTTTTTTTTCCATCGAGATAAAATTCACATAACATTGACCATTTAAAAACGTACAATTTAGTGATACAGTCACAATGTCAGGCAACCACCACCTCTATTTAGTTACAAAACTATTTGGAAAGGAAACCCTGTACACAATTAAGCAGTTACTCTCCATTACTCCATTCTTCCCATCCCTGAGAACCACTAATCTCTGTCTCTAAAATTTATTCTGGATATTTCATATAAGTGGAATCATACATTATGTGGCCTTTTATGGCTGACTTTGCTATGAATGTTGTGTCCAAGTACTTATTTGGAAGCTTGATGAAATTATCTTGGGTATATACCTAAGAAGTGGAAACACTGGATTAATTATTCTCCTGAATTAAAAAATAATAGTATTTTCATGGACCCCTAAACCTATTGTGAGCTTAGGTACTGTGCCTACTGTGCTTGATGATTAAGTGAACTCTGTTCCTTCTGTCTGAGATGCTTCTATTTCATTTCCACTGCATGAGGAGAGGGGCAGCCCCGGCTAGCAGAATGTCCATTGGCAAGACCTACTGTGTCTCCTAGAGCAGACGGGGCCCACTGAGTAGGACAGAGAGTGGATTTATTCTCAGTCCCGTCCCAGGGAGAAATAGGAATTGATGACCATGGTCAGTCTGAGCTTGAAGCAAAGAACTGCTCTTGGCACCTGCTCACTCTGTGGCCCCCACAGCTAGAGTCCATCCTGTGCTCCCAGCTCCTGGCACAGGGTCCTCTTGGTTTTCATGCTTTCACCCCACCTCAGCTACCTCCCCTTGGGGAATCTGACCTTAACAAAAGATAAATAACCACTCCCTAGTTATTAACCACACATAATATAATATGACCTTGTTATGCTGACATTTTCTTTTGCAAGACTTTGGGATTATATTCTTGTGTTAATTGGAAAGTCTTGAATATAATTTGAACTTTATGAAGAGAGAAATTCCAAGTGGAATAAAGGATAATAGAGAGCATGGTGCTTTCCCTACTACTATCATACAAGGGCTGTGCAGGAAGTATTCATTCAGCCATGTGCTATGAAAAATAGAGGCATTTATGGTTGGGTTTTTTCTGGACAGCCCTCATATATCTCCTCTGATGCTTTTGCAGCACCTGACAGGAGAGAAGAAGGAGAGGATAACCATGTTTGGTTTGAGCACGTCTTTCTCTTTTTATGTTAACTTCAAGTTTCTTTATTTCCCTTCTGTTTCTTCCTTCTTTTTCTTACATGTTAAATTCGGCTACAAGACTAAAGGGGGACTAGTACAGGATTTTTATCAAAGGGAATGAAGTCTCCAAATGTACCAGCCTTACCATCTAGACTCATCTCTGTCTTTGTCACTATTTTTCTGTATACCAGGTGCTTAAAAGGAGGAGCCTGCACAGGTCTGCTGTCCTTTTCATGTTCTTCCACTTCCTTATGCTGACATTTGTAACAAGAGAAGATTGTAGTCAGGAAAAGGCCCTTCCCGATCTTTTTAGTTCAAACCCACAATATTTTCCATTCCTCCTTTTAATTACATTTGCTCTGTGGTTTTGAGTAAGCAGACCACATTGCTTGCTGCCTAAATTATTTTCCAACTACCAAATTGCTAATTCCCTGAACACATCCCTACATCATATCCTATGTGTTTTCAGGCAAGCTGTCTTTTAGGACATTGAGTTATAGCCTTCATTATGACATACGCCGTCTGACAATTAAGTTCGTGAACTTGCCACTGTGCACTTGCATTGGCAGCACTGTACCAACAACTCAGTAACCTTGGTATATCTGTCTCACAGCTGTATTTGTGTCAATCAAAAAAGTCCCGTCAGTCCAAATCAAGAGTCCAAACGATGTTGCTAAACTTTTTTGAGATCAGAGGGATTGTTCATTATGAATTTGTACCAACTGGACAGTCAACCAAGTTTACTATTATATTTGGAAGTGCTGAAATGCCTTCGTGAAAAGGATGAAAACGACCTGAACTTGTCTCCACCCAACTCATGGCTCTTGCATCACGACAATGCACCAGCTCACATGGCACTGTCTGTGAGGGAGATTTTAGCCAGGACACAAATAGCTGTATTGGAACACCCTCCCCACTCACCTGATCTGGCCCCCAGTGACTTTTTTCTTTACCTGAAAGTAAAGAAAAATATTGGAAGGAAGACATTTTGATGACATTCGGGACATCAAGGGTCATATGACAGCTCTGATGGCCACTCCAGGAAAAGCGTTACAAAATTGCTTTGAAGTGTGGACCAGGCAGTGGTGTCGGTGCACAGCTCCCCAAGGGGAGTGCTTCGCAGGTGACCGTAGTGATACTCAGCAATGAGGTATGTAGCACTTTTTCTAGGATGAGTTCGTGAACTTAATTGTCAGACCTCATACAATCAGAGCATCAATGTCTATACACCTTTTGTGAAAAATACATGCTAATTTTTTTTCTTGTTTAAAGATTATTAAAGCAGTTCTTAGGCATTAAAGGCCACTTTCAACAGAATGAATATTGGACAGAAGATTGGGGAGAAAATCCCAGAGAAAGCAAATTTTCCATAGATTAACGTGATAATTTCGCACCTGCCATGAATGCTATGCTTTCGACAGTAATTAGATTTCCCTACCTTTGAATTATTTTGTGGAATCGTATGGGTCATTATGAAACCTAGATACTCAGTCATCTTAATTTATTTCATCATGTCAAAATTAGCTCCATTTGGAGATGTGGAAATCGTATTTGTCAGTACTTAGCAAACGTTTCCCCATGCCGGAAAATTGTTTCTACTTTTGTCAAGAGCTCAAGCTGAAGCTAAATATCATCATCATACAGAATGGTTAATGGGCCTGGGAAACCTGAGAACATATCTAAGACTACTATGGATTTTTAAAAAATGGAAAAGAAGAGAAAATACTAAGGGCTTTCTGAGTCCTAGAGACTGTGGCTTTCCCCAAGACTCCATATTTGATGAGATAAACTAGACATAAAAGGGTTTTCTTAGCCTTTTTGATAATTTTTCTCTTCTCTCCTTTAGTTTTACTTTCATTTACATCTTTCACTGTAAGTCTGATTGTAATTTCAGATTTTGAACATGGGACATGGCCCTTGGATAGTCTTGATCCTCAATCGGAAGCTTTACTTACGGAAATCATTGCGTTTGGCAGCCCAGGAGCCTGCAGGAAGACGGGAGAAGGCGCCAAACTCCAACCCGGGCCGTGTGTCTGGGCCCGGAGTCTGGGCCCCTTGCTGGGCAATATTGGGAATGCGGGGACGGGCCGCCTCTGGGTGCGGTGTTTGTGACGACCAAATTAGGACGGTAAAACAAAGCCATCAAGGCTTTGCCAAAGCCCATTAGCTCTGCCCGTGCCTGACGTTCCATTACCTTCTAACGTGTCTTTCGGAGTCTCGCAAGAGGTGTTTTATGAAGAAGTTGTAACTGTTCTTACGGATTTTAGTGATTTAGACCAGATTCATGACCCACAGCCACATTTGCCATTATGAGCAGGCCATATAGAATTTATTTTTTCCAAATTCTGTGCAATGAATATCAATTTTCCCTCCTCTGAGTGCTGTTTAGAAGGATGTTTTACACGTCGTTGTATGTGGCCCTTCACAACCGAAGGGAACACGAAGGAGATTGTGAGGTGTAAACTCGCCTTTGGCCCTCTCTGCGGTCTGGGAGCTGCGGGATTGAGCGCCGCGTGCCTGGGGGTGCGCCGGGGGGGGGGGGCAGGACAGGGTCCCCGCAGCCCGGGCGGGTGACGAGGGCCGAAGAGGAAGAAAATCGGGCCGAAAAGAAGAGCAGGTGAGACGGGAGGCGCTGCCGTCCGCTCCGGCTCCCGCCGCCTCCGGGAGTGACTGACGGGCCGGCCCGGGCGGGGCAGGGGCCGCGATGTGCTATCCCTCCGCTGGCAGGGCCGGCTGGGGACGCCGTGCCTTAGACGACTGGGAGGACCAGCTCCAGGACAGACGACGCCTCAGGTGGCTGCTTCCTCTAGTTTTAGCCCCTGCATTGTGTCATCGATGGGGGGTCCCAGGGGAAAGCCCCAAGGGGACACCTGCCGGGGACGGCCTCTAGGCTCCTCTCCGAGTGCGGCTCGCTCCGTGTGCGCGGTGCCCCGCCGAGGTGGCGGCCCTTCCCGGGGACACGGGAAATGCTGCCGGAGGGGAAGCTGCAGGGAAGTTTCCGCAAAACCAAGCCGAGCATTTGCTCCCTGTCTTCGCCAGGTAGACGAGGCGCAAGGCCAGGCGGGCTTCCCGGAGCCTCCCGGAGCCTCTCCTTGTCACAGACCTACAGACCCGGCAGCTGACACTGTCCAGACAGCAGGGCGGCAAGGTACCTCGGGGGCGCTCGGGGGGCGCGGTGACCGCCCCGCTCCGCGCCGGGACACTTTGCAGGGGAGGGCGCCCCGGGGAGGAGCGCGCACCGCACGCCTGGGCCCGGCCTGCCTGCGCACGGGGCTCAGTTCGCGCCGCCGGCTCCAATTCCAACCCCAGCTCCCAGGGTCGTGCCGTCAGCCTCCCCCCTTCCCTTATTTTTAACTTCTTTTCCCGACAGAAACCTGGTGCGCGCTCCCTCCCTCTCCCTCTCTGTCTCTCTCCCTCTCTCCCCCTTCCCCCTCTCACCCCCTCCCTCTCTATCCCCCCTCCCTCTCTCCCTCCCTCCCTCTCCCTCTCTCTCTCCCTCCCTCCCTCTCTTTCTCCCCCTCTCTCTCCCTCCTTCCCTCTCCCTCCCTCTCT